>JAOTRO020193621.1:0-10413 GCA_028566515.2 Pyracantha coccinea | reverse complement strand
AAGAAATAAGGTTACACAAGCAATTATCACGTTCAACCACGACTCAGGCTGCGCAAGGTTGGAATTGGGAACTAGTCTTGGACTCTTATCTTCGACCTGGATTGTCACTTAATACGCATATTTGCAGGATTCGTAAAGCAAGCAGAGGCAATCTCATGGATTGGTATTCGAGTCCTAAATATGTCTACAAATTTCATACTAGTGCAGATACTCTGCTTCACCAACAGATTTCATAATCTTAATTGATAAATTCAGTTACTAACACATATCATACGTCACTAGGCAATGCATGTACGAATGGCTACCTGACTGGACTCGACAGTGGAACAACTTCCTCCTCCAATGTAGCATTCAAGGGAAGGATGCACCGAAACTCATCAAAACTAAAAAGATGCAAAATCAATTTCATCATGGTCTTTCTATAAATGCCAACAAAGTGGCATCTACTCTATCTTTAGACAATAAATTAACAATCAACTCCGTAGTTGATGCATCTGCAGAAAAACCTCTCTCCACCATTTCTTGAATAAGCCTCACTACAGTTGATGTCTCGTTGTTATTGATAAACCCTCGGATAATTGTGTTGTACGTCCAACCATTTGGAGAACAACCTTTCTCTTCCATTTCTCTAAGCAAGTTTTCCGCTTCACATATTAACCCCCCATTACATAATCCACGAATCATTATGGTATATGTCTTGACATTAGGTTGAATTCCTTTTGATGATAGACGACGAAAGAGATCCCATGCATATTCAGCTTTTTCAGCTCTGCACAAACCATCAATAAGAATATTATAAGTTACAATACCAAAATCCAACTTTTTTCCCTCCATCTCTTCCAACAATTCAATTGCCTTGGGAAATTGTTGGTTTGCACACATGCCATGCAATAAAATAGAATAAGTTTGAATGTCTGGAAGTTGGCCACAAGCTTGCATTTGAGAGAAAAAGTTCAGTGCATCTTGTGTTCTCCCCATCTTGCAAAACCCATCAATAAGAGTGCTATAAGTAACCCTATTTGGAACAACTCCCATACAAGACATTTCCAGAAAAATCATCCGAGCATCATCTATCCTTTTACGCTTACAATAGCCATTTATCAATATGCTATAAGTATGAGCATCAACCATGCAGCCTTTGCCAAGCATTATTTCAAAAACCTTTTTCGCCTCGTCCATTTCTCCTCGCAAACAGTAACCATCCATAAGCGAATTGTATGTAACTGTATTAGGTTTGATATGTCTTTGAATCATCATCTCAACCACGCTCCTTGCTTCCTGGACCATACCCTCTTTGCAGAATGTATCAACCAAAACATTGAAGGTGCACACATTTGGAAAGATATGTTTCTCCACCATTTCATTAAACAATCTTTTAGCTTCTTTCCAATTCTCTACTTTGCAAAATCCATGAATCAAAGAGGTATAGGTAATGATGTTGGGAGCAATGCCCTTACTCGTCATTTCTGAGAAGAGGTTCAGTGCATCAACAACTAGAGTATCCTTGCAAAGGCCCTTTAGTAGTGTGCCGAAAGTAACCACATCAGGCTTGCAATTACCTCTCTCCATCATTTTGTTGAAAAGTGCTGCTGCCTCGGCCTCTCTATTCTTAAGGAGAAAGCTGTTGATTAGAGTGGTGTAGGTCGTGACATCTGGCTCAAAACCTAATTTGAAGAAGTTACCCAAGACTGACAAACTAAACTCCATTTGGTTGAGATGACAAAAGCAATTAATGATGATGGCTAGAGTATAAACATCTGGACGAAGTCCGGACACAACCATTTGGTTATTCAAGGAGATGACTGTTGAGTAATGTTTCAACTTGGCAAGTTGAGTCAAGATGTGGTTGAAAGGGACAACGGAAGGCAGAGGACGCCTTTGAAGCATTTCGTCGAACACATTGAGAGCATCCTCAACATTAGTGATTTTCACACGCTGGTGTTGTTGGGTGTTTCTAGATTCGGTCGATTTAGAAGCGCGAGAGTGAAACAAAGCCAAGTAATTGTTGAAGAAAACAACGGAAGAAGATTGAACAAGACAAGGCAGCATACCCTCGAGTCTAAGTCTGCTGTTGCTGCCGCCATAACCAACCTTCAAAGAAGAAGAAGAAGCAACAGCGGCTGTTGTTGCCCGCATCGTCTCCAGTGAGTGAGCGAATCCGTGCGTAAATCCTCTTTCCGAAAAACTTTTGCTGAGGAAGATTTATGGAGGGAAGAATCTGCTTCAACCCGTTAGCACGATATTGTGTTTTTTCTATTAGCTTAATAACTAGTGATTTCCCCATTTTTGTTGAAAACCGACTCATTCACTGTTCTCGAAGGCTTCATAAAAATAAAAAGTAAAAAACAGAAGAAGGTTGTGCAATGTAAGAGTAAAATAGTAAAATAGAAAAGATTTTTTTAATTTTCAAAAATTAAAAAATAAAAAACAAACAAGCAACTATTGCATTCAAACACGACTAGTTTGTCGCCACTTAATACTACGGTCTACTAGTATTCCTCTTCACTTGTAAGTGAGAGGACTTAGTTTGATTCTCAAAGCGAATTGGAACCACATTATTGCTAATTGCTAGCTCATTGTGACAAAAGCAATTAACGATGATGGCCATAATGTAGATAATATCGTTTGTTAAAAAAAAAAAACATACGACTAAGACCATCTTCGTGTCATTTCCTGCTATTTTCAACCCTCTGGACCTCTGGCCTGATCGGTTGGAGATGGCCTAAGACCATCTTCGAGAGAGAGGTGTGCCCTCCCCGTAGAACCCAGGATCCAATCATCGGCTATGTTGTTTAGATTAACATAGTGTTCATGACTTCTACTCTCCATTTCAAATAAATGAATGTCGAACTAAGGGACCACGGCATGATTGAATTATGTACAATATTTTGTCCAAACAAGTACACAAAATGGTACTTCTCACGGCATCCGTTGTTGGAAGGAAAGAATGTGACAAACAAGTACATCGGGTCGGGTGATGCACGAATCGAGTGACATTGTTGAGTATTTTCAATGCTTGGTATGGGGAAAGAATCTGTTGAGAATTTCACAAGCATGGAGAAAGTTGGTCTCAAACCGAATCGAGTGACATTGTTGAGTATTTTCAATGCTTGCAGCCATGGAGGATTAATTGATTATGAGGGGCTGAACTTTGGGAAGATGATTGACGAGTATGAAATTGCACTGGACATCGAGCACTACTGGTGTTTAATAGATATGCTAGGGAGGGCAGGGAGTGCAGAAGAAGCAGAAAAGATGGCTTTGGAGATTCCTTGCAATATTGTTAATGTTGTGATTTGGAGGACGCTCTTGGGTGCTTGTAGCTCTTATGGTAATGTGGAGATGGGTGAGAGGGCGACGAAGAAGATACTGGAGATGGAGTGAGGATAAGGAGGGGACTACGTGCTTATGTTCAACATCTTTGCTGGTGTTGGAAGCTATAGGGATGCGGAGAGAATGAGATGCTTGCTGGGTGTGAGGAGTGCCTTCAAACTTGCAGGCCATAGTTTGCAACAATGCTGAAGATTGCTGAGGTGTGAGAGACCGAATGAGCCTGCGTGTATATACTGAAAGATGACATTCTGTTCTTTCAATATTTTATAGTACACATAGAATAATGTATAAGCAAAGACGGCATTCTTACATCCTTCTAATTACACCTCATCGTTTGATCAGATGTCTATTTGGCGTTTAGAGCAAGTGCAGAATTTTAAGAAATGCATTCGAGTCCTCCTCCTGTAGCTATCATTTCCTCCATTGCTCCTCCTTAACAGAAATTATCACAAAAAAATAACAGAAAAGTTAAACCAAGCCATAAATATGTCTACGAATTTCATATCAGTCCATATACTCTGCTTCTCCAACAGATTTCATCATAACATAAAAGTTGCTCTATCACTTCATAAATTAATAACACTTATCATTCGTCAAAACTGAAAAGATGCAAAACAATTTCATCATGGTCTTTCTATAAATGCCAACAAAGCGGGATCTACTTTATCTTTACACAATAAATTAACAATCAATTCCGTACTAATGTAAGTAACCTCTGGTATGGATTGTCTATATTGTAAAATTGAAACTTGGCACAACTTGAGGGCCAGGTGAGCTAATCAACCAGCAGTAGAGCTATCTCCAAAATACCATGCTGTAAGACATATTACAGATTCCTGTTTTCCGAATTGACAAATTTGGAATTGAGAAACACCAAGTGAGGTTTGGAAAAGAATCAAACAAAGCATAGAGCTATCTCCACGGCCCAATACTAGGAAGGTTTGCATTAGAATGTATCAGATTATACAGCTACCTCAACAAACATCATAAAAAGAAACTGCTATTATGCTCTTAATGAAAGAAGATTAAATCCATCAACTAAAATAAACAAAAAAAAACTCCAAAAGAACTGGTTGGTTTACCTTGAACAAATTCTCCACATCGGCCAAAATTTTGCTAATGATGTCAAAACCACATGCATGCATACATCTTCGTAGCCTCTGAAGACCAAAAGAACCAAACCAATCAGCTCAAAAATGCGACGGGAATTTTCACTATGCCACAATAGATGAAAATTAGCATAGGAAGGCACATAACTCTATATGAACAGATATTTTTTACCAGTAAAAAAGGGAAGAAAACCTAACTCTCAGAGTCTCATGACTTATTGTCAAAACATAGGCAAAAACTTAATGGACGCAGTTTCCAAATAAGTTTTAAAAACTTTATGAGCCTTGCATGGAAGAGAAGTAATCTTCCAGTACTTGGTTTTCTTAATTGACATGTTTTCAGCAAGAGTGTTGGTTGACATGTACCTCGCCATCCAACACCTACTTGCTTCTTAAATCTGTTCCTGTCTTTTCATTTCAAATTTTTATTTTTTTTAAAAAGAGGAAGAAACAATTGTCATTTTTTTTTTGGGTCAAGATTATATTATATGAGATGGGGACTTTCAGATTAAAAATGAAAAACAGAAAAACCTGCTAAACCAAGTAACATAATGAAGATCACTTTTTTTTCTTTTTTCAAATAACAAAAGTCCAAGAGAAAGATTTACCTTCCAAACTGCATCTCTCTTTGCAGTTCCAACCAAGTATGGATGATGAGCACAGAACAAAACTCGTGTCGCTGCACTTGGAGCTGCAGGTAGAGCTACTGATGATATGACAAGTAAAGCCTTCACTGAAACCTCAACCAAAGGGAGGAATGGTACTTGAGTGTCCAATGAATTATCTGTTTCACTATAATACATAGAAAATTAAATCCCCGCCACCATATCAGGGAGGATATGAGAAACAATGTGCAGAGATGGGTACTTAAATGTACAAATCAATACACTTAAACCACCACAAACACTTGTATTTTATATTGTTATTAATAGTATATTTAAATATGATTGAAAGGAAGAACCAACAGCATCAACTAAAGCTACACAACCATAAGAAGAACAAACCGAACTTAACAATGATGGTCAAGGTTCAAGATGCTTATTCTGCCTGCACCCACCCCAATGGGAAGAATTAAAAAGGATAAGTGCCGTATATAAAAAAGAGTTGCACCTTAACTTCGAAATACAAAGTTTCTCTTCAACTACAGACGTGAAATTCATGAATTCAACTAAAAGAAGTTCAGTCAATTGCGGAGCAGCAGAAACTATCCTTCTGGTTGCGTCATAATTCATTCTTCGAACTTCCCAGCATGGGTGGCATATGAAAGAGATCATTAACTACAACACATCGATAATTACTCATAACGAAACAAAATTCTTTCCAGAGAAAACAAAGCAGCTTGCTCATTTACCTGTGAAAGTAATCTGACTGAAAAAGAGTCCTGTACCTTGCCAAGGTGAAGGAAAAAAAGTGCTAAATAAAAAATCATAACAAATTTTCAACATAGGAAACTAACGAGTCGTATATTGCAATGTGAATTAATAATAACCTCTGCACTGCAGATGTTCCACCAGCATCATTTCAAGTAGATCAACACATGCCAGGCTCTGAAGGTGTTTCCCATCTGGAGCATTACACATTTCTTGCACTGTGTTAATCATGTCAATCCTCTGATATGGAAGTGTAAGTCTTCCCTCTGAGCCTGTTTAAATGGAAATGTTAATTAAAGATAACACAAGCAGACTTTAAAAACCAACTTAACCATAATGAAAAATATTTGAAGCCGCTTAACCGTGTGCTCAAATAAGGAAATGTAAAGGAAATATAGTGAGGACTTGTCTTTTCCCTAATTCGAATACTACTCTGACTGAGAAAGATACGGACTTGTCTTTTCCACCAAATTTTTGAAAAGTCCCTTCCTTACCCATACACTTACAGAAGAAAAACAAGAAACTAAAAGTTCCCTTCCACGGCCTAATACCCGATTCGACTCGTTCCGAGTCGGACTCGTTGTCGTGAAACCCAGCCGCGGACGACTCGTCGTGGAGGACGAAGTCGTGGACGAGCTCGGAGAGGCGGGGGAGTCGTAGTCGCCGCAGTGCTCGCTTCCTTTGCTGGCATCACTAAGTGCGGAGTTGTATCCTCCTACGAGTCTATCTTCCACCCAGTCGTCGAGCGGGTAAGTGACCGTTTTGATCTCGTTCTAACAAAACCAGTCATTGATGACCAAACAGTTTCTCCTTCCTGCTTTTGTTTCAGTAAATTGAGTGAAAGAAAGAGGGAAAGAAAGAGAGGGAGATTTGGGGTCTACGGGGAAATAAGGGTTCAAGATTGGGTTCAAAAGAAGGGGAAAGAATGGGGGTTCAGGATTGGGTTCGAAAGAAGGGGAAAGAAGGAGGGAAATTTGGGGCCTACGGGGAAAGAATGAGGGTTCAAGATTGGGTTCAAAAGAAGGGGAAAGAAGGAGGGTTCCAGATTTATCACAACTCAGAAGTAAAGAGGGAAAGAAAGAGGGAGGGTTGAGGTTTGGAGTTCACAGGAAAGAAAGAGGGAGGGTTCAATATTTTGTCCAAACCTGGAGAATTGAAAAAAAAGCGCCTTTTTTCACTATTGGGCCGTCAAATTTATCGTAACTCGCGCAACGTAGGTGTGCAACTTGACGTCGCCCAAAGTTGTTTTACGCGACGAACACGTTAAGACGTCGCGCAAAGTTTTTTTTTTAAAAAAAAAAATTATTATAAAAATTACTAAAATTGTGATTTTCCTCCTTTCAAATTCAAAATTTTTATACATAAACACCACAATAATTTTGTTACATATATATATCATTCAATTTCTTAAATGTTATAAGTACAAAATAAATAAATTAAAATCTACTTAGTAAATATATACACCATTGAACTTGATGGGATATGCATTGTACGAAACTAGTTTCAACGATCTAACCGTCAAATTTGTTTGTATATGCTTCGATATCGCATACGCCAAAAATCACAAAAAACAAATATTCAGAGATCAAGTAACGGGACAAACCTTTTCGACGGCTATAAACGAAAAATCACCAATTTAACGGTTATTTTAACTCCGATTTTGATTATTTTTTACAGCTACACTCTTTTACCATATATGAATACAGTGAACTAATTCGATCGTGAATTTAAAAAAAACCACTTTGCGCGATGCAGGTGTTCCTACGTCGGGCAAAGTAGTTTTTTTTTTTCCTTTTCCTTATGAGTACAAAATAAATAAATGTAAAGCTGCAACAAATAACAAGCATTCTCTCATCAAAATCAACCGATTCTATACCGTTATACAATAAACATCCAAAACAAGTGATTGAAAATTCATATATATAAGCCATCAAAAGTATTCAATTCAGGTTTCTAAAAAAAAAAAATTCAATTTTCAACAGCTAAATTAGATCTACTTACTTCAAATCAAAGACCATTAAATAGTAAGGGAGGGATTGCATGATGAAAACATAAGAAAATATTTGTATGTTGAATTTATGAGCAAGGGAAGAACTGTAGGTTTGCAGTTTCTGCCTCCCAAACCGATTAAGTGGAGGAGAAAAATTCATTGACTTTGCGCGATGTAGGTGCATGTACGTTGTGCAAAGCTTTTTTGCGCGACGCAAGTCTTCGTCGTGCAAAGTTAACTTTGCACGACGTACGTGCACCTACGTAGTGCAAATAGCCTTTGCGCGACGACACTTTGCGCGACGCATGTTGACGTCGCGCAAAACAGCTTTGCACGATCTACCAGTTCCTGCGTCGCGCAAAGCTGGTTTGCACGACGTCATCATGCGTCGCGCAAAGGCTGTTTGCGCGACCTTTTGCGTTTTGGGTCGCGCAAACATACTTTGCGCGACGAAATTTGATCCGTCACGCAAACATGTTTTTCTACTAGTGCGCGTGCGAAAGACATTTTTTTAATCATGGTGCGCTATGCGCGATTTACACATTTTAGATGTATTTATATGCAAGGATTGTTCAATGGAAACATAAAATAAAGGCGAGTATCATCTCTACTAATACATGTGGAAATTTAAAGTATTTTATCTAGAATATGTAAAAAAAAAGTAATAAAATTGAGAAAGACATTACTCTTTTAATAATTAGTACACAAATAATCATACATCATATGAACTTTACAAACGAATTCATTAATAATTAAGCAGCGCATTGGATAGAAATTTCATAATGGAGTACACACTCACTAATCTGTCATCCTTTCTGAGTGTATGTGTTGTATGATTACCCACTAGATAAGCATAAAAAAAACGTAGCCAAAATCTCTTACCAAGTGTAGAATACCAAAATCTCATCGTCTGAAATCATAATAAATCCATAAACGTGATTTCTATAAACATGCCATTTTATAAACCGTAAATAGATAAACCATAAATATTTCGTAAAAGCAATTTAAATAAATCATAAACCATAAATATAGAAATCTGTAAAACATGCTCAATTCATGAAATATGAAATGCATGCAAACCTAATGTTTTTATAAAAACATGCCATTTGAGAAGAGATCCACTCACAGATACTCAATTGCCGAAGAGCAGTTCGAACTAGGGAAGACATGATCGCCACTAACAAACACACCTAAACACAAATAAAAACAATTTAATAAAAATCTACTAAAACAACCGAATTCGGGAAAATGGACGGCGGATTTGGATTCGGCACGTCAAAAAACCTAAGGAGCGACCTTAGGTTCCTCTCACGCATCGAGTTGAGTCGCCGGAAAGTTGGTCGGAAAAGTTGCCGGCACCACTGTGGATGACAGTGAAGCACAGTGCCTCTGGTGGAGGCGCGTGCACTCCACGTGCCGGTCATGACAACCCCACACGCAGTCTCACGCGCTGCAAGTAAATGTGTACTCACCACCCCACTATTTCTGGAATTCTTGTAGATTTTACCTCCAACTTCAAGAGCTCATTCTAAGCTCGATACAAGTACAAATCGAATGATTCAAAAGCCAAAATGTAGTCAGGAATGTGGAGAAGAGATTCATATCCTTTGGAGGTCCAACGGAGATCAGATCTGGCCGAAAAATGGCTGGAAAGTGACCAAATGACCACGATTTGGAAATTTCCACAATTTGCAGAGTGTTTTCCTTAGTGTTTTCCAAGTTCCTACATCACCAAAACCACCAAAAAACTTACTAAACGTGAACCTAGACACGATCTACAATGATAGGGACCAATTTTGAGGCTTACCTTCTGCAGAAATGGCGAGAATCCACCGGAGAAAAGGGTTGCACGGTGAAAGGGTCGCCGTGCACAGTAAGGAAGAAAGAATCCAATGGTGGTCTCGACTCCGTCTAGGCTTCGTGGTGATGGTTCACGCCAGAGAAATAAGGTGGTCATGGTGGTGATTTGTGGCTGCACGAAGAGGAGAGGGTGGAGGGAGTAGGGCACGGGAAGGAGAAAGAGAGAAGTGAGAGGGATGGAGTAAGAGATAAAGAAGAAGGAAAAAAAATTAAGAAATAAGCGAAGGAGAGAGTCTCGGGACAGAAAGGAACACCCCAGAAAATGGGGGTAATCCTGCCACGTGTCACCCTATGAACGGCCCATGATGGAGAAATATCTCCAATTGTGAAATTACCTAAATGCCCTTAACGTTAAAAAATTTGTAGAAACTTCGTTTTAGCTCCGAAATTCCAATCTGTTCATGCCTACGCGTTCGCATCGACGAGTGCAACGTGAATAAATTAAAAGAATAAGTATTACATGTCACAACACGAGAGTGAACGAAAGTCAACGTTTTCACCATTAGGGGTATTTTCGTAAATTTAACTAATTAAAACGTAAAATCCAAGACAGGTTGTTACATAGAAGAAAGAGAGGGACATGATTTATGAATACATTGATTTCTTAACATGTAAATAATACAACAATTTGTATTATACAGACAATTACAAGGCTGTTAATCTAACTAACTAAAGCTCTAAGATTGTGACAAGTGTCACAATCATAAACCTTTGAATAGACCTGGCAATTTCTTACATGACCCACGACACA
>JAOTRO020193612.1:0-10414 GCA_028566515.2 Pyracantha coccinea | reverse complement strand
ATGTATCGCGTTGTGATTGGCCTCCTGGTTGGAGGGAAACTCTTGTGGGTCATTAACGGTATAATGTTGACCGGTGCTTAGTAGTTTCGGGATTGGTCAAGTATGGTACAAACAGCTTTGTTTGAGAAAGAAGATACAGGAGAAATACGGGGAGAGCATGACACAGAAAATGCAGGAGTTAGGGTTAGGCATTTCTATCTTTTATCCTCCCTTGTCCTCACGTGTAAGTAGAGATTTAAATCCTAAGATGAGCGTGTGTTTTGTGAGATGAGAGACCAGTAGACCACTATATATATATATATATATATAGTCTTTACTAAATCAGATAGGATTCCCTATTAATATTCATGTAGGCTTGTTTCCTTGTTCCATAAGAAACTGATCTCAATGCTATGCAAAAACCTTTTTCTTTTCTCTTTTTTTTTTTAATAAGGACTAGCATTCCTCTTGTTAATAAGACTTTCCTATCAAATTGAACATATATAGCCGGTTCCTAAAACTTTTCTACCCCATACTTATATTCCAACATATCTCTCTTCAGTCTTCGAAGTCAATCACTTTCTCCTTAAACTTTGCAATTTAGCCAAATAATTTACCTTATAATTATATTTTGACACTTATAAATTCTTAATTCGATTTAGCCAAACAATTTTGCTAAATTTGTTGTCTTTTGTCTAACTTTTTATACAAGCGAGTCAAAATTCATTTTCTTCATGGCTATTGTTCAAATTTTACATTAAAACAATTAACAAGCCTTAGTTCCAAACTTTGTTCACAATTATAGAGAGTCCAAAAGGCAAAAGTCAACGTTCAATCGGATACATGTTGCTAAAAATAAGGCATTATTTGGTATTGTCTTTTTAATGCTTCATTTCGAAGTTAAGCAATAAAAAAATAATTTGTAAAAATAAAATATTATGTTTATTTTAAAACTAATAGTCTTCAGATAAAATCTTTTAAAAAACTGCTTTTCAGAGCTTTTTTTAATTAAAAAAAACGTAGTTGATCCTTAATGAATATTTTGATTCTTGTAATACCATCATCAATTTTCAAAAAAGACAATATTATCGTTATAGACAATATTTTGATTTTAGGACCAACGTGGATTCACTACTAATTTGCTCAAGAATTAATATTGGTCCAGCAATTTCTGGTGATTGAAAAACCATAAATCAAATGAACTCAAAACCCAAACCCATAATACTACACACCTTCTTGGGCCCACTTTTCAGGCCCAACATACAAATCAATTATGCAATTACCACACATCACGTGCTGATCACATGTCAGCCTGCATAACTGTAATCTGCACACTTCACTGGCCTTTCAAAGTATAAGACCATGACCATGGTGTCCTTCAAAGGATAAGCACACTCCCACCCGTTCCTCCTCCAGCACGTCAGCCCCTACTATGCCACTGCCGCCACCCTGACCGTAGCTTGCGGGGCGGCCATAGTCGTGAGAAGGAATACCGCTAATAGTTAAGGGCCTGTTTGGTATCTTATTTGAAATTTTTTATCATTTTTCAAAACATTTATTAAGAACATTTCTTGAAAACAATTTTCTTTAAGACTCAAAAACTTGATTGGTTTGAGATTTAAAATTTTTAAATCTTACGACTTAAACTTAATTGGATTGGAGCATATATGAAAAAGGTAAAAAAAAAGAAGAGGAGAAAGAAAGAAGAAAAGAGAGAGATATATTTGGAGTGAGAGGGAAGGAGGGAGAGAAGAAATGAGTGAGTTTAAGTTTAAAAACTCTAAAAACTCACTTTTTATGTTTTTAAATAATAGACTATATTTTTGAGTTAGTCTTGAGTTCAGATTTTAAAAATAGTCATACCAAACAAGTTTTTAAGACCTAAAACTTGAAAATTATTTTTAAATTAAAAAAGTTGAATTCAAGTACACTATCAAACAGGCCCTAAGATTTTCAAATCCTTATCTTTCTTTTCTTTTTGATATACCCACACACATATCAAACAAACAATTCCAATACCGATCGAATCATAGCATGAAATTCAAATTAGGTTTTTAGGGTTACTTGGTCGACGTGGAAAAACTCCTTTTAGGAACTTCCCCAAATCTGGATTTTCATCTTCGTTGAATCTCATCCATCATATACGTAAAAGGGAGCAATTGAATCAATTAGCGAATAGATCAATTCAATGAAAGTAACAAGTTAATAAAAAAAAGAATGATATGAAACTAATACTCGCCTAAACTGATGATAGAAAAACTGCGGGGTAATTCTTTTCTAGAACTCTATACGCAATGTTGAAAGCTATTTGTGCTGATAACGTGTTATGAAACTAACTAACTATTGAGAGAGAACAGAGAGTTGGCCGACTAGAGAAGAAAGACAGAGAGAAGGCCTTGAAAAATTCTGTGTCACATTACTCATGCCTAATGCCTTCATTTATACTAATCATGATGGGCTTTCTTGCCTTACAAGTAATACAAAACATGAGAATTTTGATCTTCAAATCCTTTTGGAATTACTACTCCAAGTTTATACAATCACACTATTTATAAAATATTATTCACCACAAGTGCAAGATTAAAGCAAATGAACGTCGGGTTTAGATAGAAAAACTCGGAATACAATACTATTTTGTAAACAACATTTGTGTACCACGTGATGTGCCACTGTCAAGTGATGTGTACATAGCACATCAATTAATTAATTTATCTCATTGGATGTTAGTTCTATATATCATTTGCCACATCATGTGTTACACAGATATAGTACAAAAATGTAATCTCCATAACATTACTCCTATATAAATTCAGTTAGTCCTCTTCGCAAGGTGCCTATTACCCTTAATCATATACTAGGTGTCATGGTATGCTAATTAAGAGAAAAATAGATTTGATTGGAAAATAAGAATCCCTCCAATGTCTTTACCTCTAATTGCACAAATGATTCTTGAACTCGATCATAAGTACCGGTATTTACAATGGCTAGGTTGGCAATTATGCTGCCGATTAACTTGAAAGAATTAGAGAAGCTGACTGTCATTGAGTGCCCGGGTAAAGTCATCAATATCCTCTACGGTGTTGTACAAGTGAAGACTCACCCGCCCACTCAGAGTCTCCTAAATGCCGATGAAGGGGTAGAGCACAATGGTGACCTGTTCGGATAGCCACTCCGTGCTGGAATTACATAAGTTAGCACCAGCTGCTATATGAAAGCTCACTTGTATTGTACAGTGGAGGAAATAAAACACCATTTGTTCTGCTACCTGTTGGTCAAGAAAAGTAGCTAGATCAGTAGGGTGTATGTTCCTCTACGTTGAAAGAACAAAGAGCAGCCCGAAAGACGTGCTCTGAGGGGCCTGGACCATAAATACGAACACTGGGGACAGATTGAAGGCTCCCGTATAGATATTTAGCAAGAAACGTCTGTGAAAAAAGAAGTGCAAACAAGAGCATTTTAGTGCATAAGCATTACATAAACAGGTGATTTGGTTCAAATAGACACACAAAATTTGGTATAGGCAGAAGAATCCAACGCACCTCATAACCATATCTACCGAAAACCAGAGCCAAATGTATAGCGCAGATAGAATAATTGTAGGCAGTTGCACATAACCAAACAATTAAAGATCACTTTTACTACTGCTTGGCTACAAATTCCACAAGCATGTTCTGTCATATATACGTAAATCCTAGTTTCCTACATTTTCGAGTATCCAAAGGGCAATCGCTCTGAGATATATTTTGAAATTGAATTCATAAGATATATCAGTGCTGAATAATAACCAAAATGTAACATTCTACGTGTTATTTACAGTCTCGATATTCCTCCGAGTATGACTTGTCGTATTCAAATTCAGATATCAAGGTAACAACTTGAACGCAGACACAGTTTGGACAATAACATTAACATGGCAACAACTTAAATGCTGCTCATCACTGCATTTAATTTAAACAAAAAGTTTTAAAATATGTTGGCGAGTTCACCAACCTAGATGGAGGGTCTGCTGTAGGTGGAATGATAAAAAATACATCAGATATCATTTCCCCACCACCTAGAAAAAGAGGTAAATTATTATAGTGAGCTTCAATCAATACACATAAGCCATTGCCCTCTGGACATAGGTATACAAACCAACATAACACTCAAGAGACGGCCTTTAAAAAATAAAAATACCGAAAAATGGAGGCCTGGCAGACAAGATATCACTCTTTCCATAAAAGAAACCGTTCACTCTTTACTTCATGTACTTGCCCGTAATGTTTTAGTGCATAAGGCAGAATCCTAAGCTCCTAACCTTGCGAGAAGAAGCAACAAGAAAGTCTGGCGTTCATATTCTGGACATCAACTACCATATGTGGAACACTCTGACTATTGGCTGCGTTTGTTAGGCCTCTTCAACTAGGACTGGCTAGATAGGGCTACTGTTTCATGTTTAAATGAGACTAGCCAGGACTCATCGACCAGAGCCATCACTAACACAGTGCTAGCAACCCCGTGTTTCAGCCTGCGATTGCTACATAAGGGCACCAAACACCGGATTCTTGTTAAATAGTATTATCCGGTGGTAGCGGCGAGGCAGCAACATCAAAGCTCCACAAGTTGGGTCTGTCACCGGTTATCATCAATTCCTTGGCCAAGTTCGCACACGCCACATTTGGGAGCCTTGATATTTTGGTAAGGCCAATTAATTCAGCTTTTACCCCTCAACGTTATCCGAAACACAAAGGTTAAAATCAACACCCACCTCGCCGCCATATTTTGCGTACGAATCTCTCTCTCCATGTTAAGTTGATGTGGCCTCACTATTTTAGAGATAGTTTGACGTTGCCTCGCTGTTTTAGCAACGGTTTTAAGTGTGCCAGATTTATCGCCTTTATCATCTTTTGTGGCAGATTTGTATCGGTCGCTTTTAGTTCTCATGGTAGCCATGTAAGGATTTCTCTATAAGAAATTGATCACCGAAGAAGATGTACCCATGTGACACTTTCGCGTAACTCGGACCTTATCTTGTCCTAGTAACAAGATCATGATTTGTCGAGTTTCTTTGAAACAAAATTAGCAGTTGATAGTCTGAACCGTTGCAGCATTTCCTTGATGTAAGATTTTAACTCCCAAATGCATCGCTCAATCACCAAGTCCCCAATTATTAGTAAAATGCATCGCTCAATTCTGGAAGGTGAGATCTCTAAAATCCCAGATGCATAACCTCATAAAGATACTAAACAATGTATCTGCATCGAGCTTCTCCGATGTAACGTACAGAAAAAGCGTTCAAGGAAATAAATCCTGAATATCAACGATATCAGCAAGGACACCAGCTGCTGTAGTATCATTGCCGGCTCCAGCTCCTTGAATCACCAGCGGTTGGTCTTTATAGCATCGACTGTAAAACTCCAACTGCAATTGCATAAACAGTTAAGAATTGCCAAACTTCATCTGTGCTATTCACGAAATGGTCAATATACGCAAATTACTTTTAAGTAACTTTGATTTGCTGTCCAATTCCAATATATGCTAACTATTTGTTTTGGAACTTTGATCGTCAATTCAAGATTTGTTCCATAAATGGTCAAACCTCTCTTTTTTATTGACCATTTCGTGGTGAAACCTATAATTTTGTCTCCCTCCTTACGTCTCCCAGGAACAAGTTGATGAAGAAATTTGGTACATGACCTTGCTTTCCCGAATAATCTCATCCATGAAAACTCTAATACAAGACCTCAGGTGCGATTAATGAATTGCACGGTGTAAGGTTTATATCGCATGTCCACTTTATTTTCATTTGTGCATTGTCGAAAAATATCTTTATTTAACTTTCAAAAGTAAATTTGTAAAGAAATGGGCTTACCACATTGTCACTTCCTCTCAGCCTTCCTAAAGCAGAATCCTTGGGAAGCTCTTGAATGCCAACTTCACAACTACCAAAAGCTGGGATCAGTTAGTATCACACCAAAGGAGTCACTAAAATACCCGAGTTAGTATATGATATGCAAAATCACAAGCGTAAAGTAGTAGAATGAGAGGATGTAACTCAAAATTCGCAAAATTTTTACGGTACTGCATTCAAAAGATTGGTTATCATGATCATGACCATAAAGAACAACAGAAATATACATATAATGCCCGCTTTCCACTACGAAGGATCAAGAAGTCCTAAAGAGTTTTCAGAAGATGCATAAAGCCTCCTTTTAACATTTTCTGTTTCCTACCTTACTTTTTGTGTTGATCGTTTGAATATTCTCAGATGGAGTATGAGAATATAAAGAAGTTTGACTAGATGAAAGAGGATGAACAACTGCCTCTAAGCCATCTGTAAAGATGAATAAACAACTTGAAGTACATTTGTAGTGTATTCTTGACAAAGATGTGTTTATTACATTGATCTACAACATCTTATTCCTTAGGGTAACCCGGCTTGGGCCAATACCAACTGCTAGACAGACTACGTTGGCAAGCAAGCAACCATGGGTCCACCAAGAAAAAAGTTTGGCGTGGTCAGTTATGGCGAGATGCAACTTTTTTTTTTCTTTTTTCTTTTTTTTTGTTAAAATAAGGATACAAAATTACCAAAATAAAAAGTTCTATACGTTGGCTTGCTTTCATCTATAAGCATTTATGTTCACAATTCAGAACAAAATTGGAAAATCACCAAAAATACATTTGAACGCATTTATATGTACACAACTACCAATCTAGGTTTCATAAAATTGGTTCCAATGAATATTTCTCTCACCTGAATTCACACTGGACCCTCTTCTCTCTCCACGGAATACCAACAATACCATTATGGGGTGACTGTAAAATGAAGACACCGTCCTCAACAAGCGCCTTCATATTTTAACACAACTTACCAACCTAATTTGGAAGTCTAACCGAGTCTTTGTGACCTAATGAAAAAAAATAGGTGCTTTGTAATCCAAACCATCCATTAACTGATCCATTAACTGAATCCTAGTGCCTTACATATAGGGAACAATTGACCTTTGCCTATATGAACACATGCACACTGACAAACTAAAAAACAACGCAAACATGCATGCACGCTCGAGAGAGTGCTTCTTTTAGCATATCGCATTTTGAACATAAATGTAGAAAAGAGTACCTTGAGTCCTCAATCACACAGACATAACGTAGCACCTTCCCATCCAAAGAAGCCTTAGAGACTCTCTTTTGGATATTTTTATCGAGCAATAATAGCCCACTTCCCAGAAAGTCTTCAATAGACATTACACTAGGTGCCATTTCTTCAGGATATAAACTCTCGATCTAAACAATGAAATAGAGATCATAAAAGTAATAAAATATAAGTTCACAACATGAACGTAGGAGCAAGTGTGATAAATCATATATATATATTACAAAAGTAGTAGATAGTACCAACCTTAATGTCATCCAAGTTAATGCGCTGACCCAGAAGCCTAGCTAGTATCAAAGCCTGTGTAAGATGGTATTAGAACTTTATGAGGTATTGCTAGAGCTTCAACATCAAATCATTTATATTCTAATCATATCGTTCAAGTTTTCTTTCATATTATGGCATTGTTGTTTGAACTTTCAGCTGATTAAAGTGAATTTAAACACACACAAAAAACCACGTCCACACCTTTCTTGCAACATCCATCCCACTAAGGTCATCACGTGGATCTGCATTTACGATATAAAGTCAAAAGTGACCACACTGACAAATGCTCATAAAGCTCAAGACATACTTCTTAGTCCTACAGTCCTACTTATATACAGTGGGAGATGATAACACAATAAATAAAATGGATAATATAAACTTCGGATGATCAATCCGTAATTTACTACAAAGTTAAAAACATTCAAAACCTGGTTCAGTGTAACCCAGGTTTTTAGCAGAACAAACAACTTGACTTAGTGGCTTTCCACCTTCAAGCTCACTCATTACATACCCCAATGTCCCTATCACATGTACATAAGACGAAACATATATCAGTACGAATACTCGGATACATGCAGGTGGTTTATGTTAAAAATGCAAGAAAGCCAAGGAAAAACTATGATACCACTCAAACTCCCGATAATGCGGTGGACAGGATCTCCAGATGACAGTATGCGATTTAAGGATGCTATGACAGGGAGGCCAGCACCAACCTACCAAATCTAAAATCAATTCAGGGGAAATTGCAAGAAAATGTACGTATATAGAGAGAAAGCACAGTAAAATTAGAGTATACAATCAACACTACCAGTTATTAGAGTTTTATTCCACTTGAGCAAGGCACATGAATTACACATGTATGTATCATGCTGGACAGATGGTGTGTGCAAATGAACAAATGGGTGTCTATGACAGTAATTAGCTGCCACATAGGATGCAGAGGGTGACAACAACAACGAATAAAAATGATGCAGGAGGAGGAAGAAAAGTAAAAAAATGCGGGGCTTAAGGTAGTTTTCAATATAAAATCTTCTTTACGTTTTCAGTTATGCACTATTGTTGCTCCTTTGAGCTACAGAACTGATCTAACTATAGTATTTCTTTTGTTAATTTGCGTGAAATGGTTTTAAAAAATATAAATTATGGAATGAAGAGGCGACTGACTGAAATTTTCATAAGAAATCAACAATAAGTTGGGGAAAATTGTGGATATGTTATGAATAAAACAAAAATTCTGAGGTTCAAATATCAATTGTGATAAGAATCAGATTATAAGTCAAAACGATGGTAGACCATATAGATGAACAAGACTAAGCATTTCAAATCTAAACACACCTACTTTTCATGTCCTGGTCATAATTCACAGCACAAATTAATAACTGGAGCAAGAAGTGAGCTTACAGTTGACTCATGACGAATGTGACGTGGGTGAGAAACTAATTTGTCATAGTCCTCCTGTAGGTGAGAAATGCATAATGCATCATTGGGTGGTGTGGAAGTTAAACAACCACAAATCAGTGATATACAAGTAAAATGAACGAGAAAAGAGCAGAACGCAGCCCTTTTACCCCGTATTTACAACAATCAGAATGAACATTTGCATTGATTGCCGTAAGAGTAAAATTTGTCACTATCAATATTTTCTTGGTATTAGAACATTACTGAAAAATTTTAGTACCATTGTTGAGGTAAGAGGCTTCTTATTTGCCATGACAACGCAACAATCCAAATCCACCGCTTGGGTTAGTACCGGAATAGTATCAGAACTGGCAGAGCAATCGACAAGTGCCAAACCTTTGCAAAACAAAACAAAACAAAAATTTCAAACAAATGAAGTTGAAATCGTTCAGTTTGGTGAAAAGATTGCAAAAGATCATCACACACGCCACGAACCTGTTGATTTACCCAAGAATGCAGCAACATCTACAATCTTTTTGGCTGATTCCGAATTCGTGAATACCTGGAACTCACCTTTACAAAACAACAAATACTAAGCATACGAAGCAAACACCAGCTAAAACAAAAGATCGAAAACCCAATTAATCATCTCATAATTTCACGGGGAAGTGAAGTTACCATAACCACTGAGCGTGGAGAGAGAAGCGCCATTCGACTTGGCCCGGCAAACTTCCAATAGAAAGTCATCAGGCAGCTCCATGGTGAAAGCGTCGGATGCAACGAGTAAGGATTTACTGTCGCTTACTCCCACTACTCTCAGGTGGATTCCCTGCCCAGTGCCCGCCCACACCAAGATTATCCCATCAATACCGCACATCAACAACAACAACCGGAGGCATTGAATTTGGAAGAATGATTGGGAAATGGAATGGAAGCAGTACCTGTTTGGCGTGAAGTGATCGGCAGGAGACAATGTGCTGGAGGAGCTGACGCCCAACGCCGCCGCAACCCATCAGAATCAGAGAGATGTTCTTGCTCATTGTTTTGTTTCTTTCTCCCAATGTTTGCTGTTGTGCTCCAATTCTCCTTCTGCCCTTCCGGGGTTCGATTGCGGCTCTTGGGTTTCCGAGTTGTTTCTAGTTTATCTGTATTTAAACTTTAAATGTGAAACGTTTTTATTATCTTATTGCGTAATATAAACTACATATTAATACAACTATAATTCTCTACCCAAAATTGAAAATCCTACGAAAATTATCTTTTTAAGCCTCTAATCAAAACTGAACAAAAATAAAAAATATGGACAATGATGTAATTTCACACAAACCACATTTTGTTGTTTTTTGTAAACCCTCACCCACATTTTATTCTAATATATCTCTAATATTATAAAATGAATAATCTTTCCCACCTCTCTCTCCACTTCATGTTCTCTCTCTCCTTCCATTTTAGAAACAAAAATAAAAAATGTTCAACACACTTAGTGTGTGCCCATATACTAGTTACTATTAAGTACAAGATAAAATTAAGGGACGTTTTAATATAGGCGTCTCAATTTCGAATTTTATAGACTAAACATCTATACCTTTTAGAGTTTTGATTAAACTCTTCTTCTCATCATTTTGTTGCCAC
>JAOTRO020193594.1:0-10415 GCA_028566515.2 Pyracantha coccinea | reverse complement strand
TTGTTCCGGAGTACACAATACTTAAGCATTTTAAACGTTAATTTATTGCTTTTTATATATAATGTTCATCGTGTGGCCATGTCTCTACCAAAACAGAGAAACTTGTAGTCTACTTCTATCTTTTTATAATGCTTATCACGTGACAATTTCAGTTATTAATATTTATTTTTTATTATTAAGTATCACACAACTCGTCACTCAATACTATGATCTGGTGGTATTCCTTTTCGTTTAAAAGTAAGAAGTTTTAAGTTCAAATCTCGTTAATGAAATTTTTTTATACCAAACTAAGTTGATCATTGTGAGGCTTAATCGAACTTCGCCCTCCTAATGTAAAAATATAGATGTACTCAAAAAAAAAAAAAAAAGTATCACACCACCCAATTTAGGTAGCCAACTGGCAATTTGCTTTGCTTATCCTTTTACGCCATTGGTCAAGTCCAACTACATTATTTGTAGGACATTTTTTCACACAAATATAAAACTTTCATATTTAAATTCCACCCGATTTCATATTTGTCCCGTCTTCTTCACAGAATATAAGACTAAATTTTAGTTTCGTTCGACTCTGCGTGGTCATATTTAGCGTGAAACATGTCTTAACCAGACAACCCTACTAAAATTCATCTCATTTCTTTTTAATTTCATCTCATATTTAACCAGTCATATGTTGTTTTGGGTGAAATCTAATACTAATGTCTAATTCCTGCATATGATCCAAGCTATTAGAAAATATCAGATATATGTGGAAGCAAATTACTCATGCTTGAATCCTGTGACATGATCTTTTGATTGGAACTGGTGGGTCTGAATATGAACCGTTGATTATTTGAGCAGCAATCAAATGATTTGCAGCATCAGTGTAGTGCACACCATCCCAGCTCACATACGAGGAAGGATCTTCACATGAACCACCAAACACTTCTGTCCCATTTACGTTTGCCCTTTGTCCACACCACACTTGGCTCTTATCTTCAAAATATCCACAGCAGATGTTTGCAGTATTCCCAAATCCTGCACACATATAAAAAATGTCGACGATTCGTTATAGTTTTAGTCAGCGGAAATATGCATAAATAGAACCGGCTACAAATTTTTGAAGGAAAATTGGAGAATAGCTCATGAACTATGACCAAATCATAGTTTTGGTCTATGAAAAAAAAATACTCAAATTGTTATCCGAATTTGATAAGACATACGCATTGGTCATTCACGATAACTCTATGAGAATTTCCGTCAAAATTTATCATGTGAAATGCACACAAGCCCATTTTACGGAGCAAATAGGAGAATATGCCCCTTGTAAGCATGTGGCGCAAAGAAGCAATGCTCCATGTATATTCGAATTCACATAATAATTTGGATGAGGTTTTACCGTGCTCCTTTGCTCTGCCGAAGAGTTGATACTTTGCGGAAAAGACATCGACATATGTTATTGCAGAAAGGGGGAGCTCCGTCCTTAGCTGGATCACTTGCTGGCTGAGAACCTTGTTGAACTGTCTAGCAACGTCGTTTTGATACTTGATGCAACCGTGTTCATCAAGTAATCCGGGGATCGGATTAGGGATGAACTTTAATGTCATTGGTAAGCAACCGATGGGGCCGGTGTTGTGTATCCAGAATGTCCTTGCCCCTTGTTCATGCAAATTCTGTATAATATAAGACATTATGATTAGTTAGAGCTCGTTTGATAACCATTTCGTTCTTAAATAATGATGTTTGTTTGTTCAAGAACCGGCCTCATATACTAACTCGTACAGCCGTAGCCAACTGGTAATCATGTCTTTTGATGTCAGCTTGAAGTTGCTCATTACTGATCACATTCCGAAAACCAACAGATACATCATTTTGCCCTATATCAAACATGTAAAGAGACTTTGGAAAGTCATCAACACTCGGGAATCTGTCATGTTGTTTCTTGGCTGCAGATCATAATAACTAATTAATATTAACGAATGAATTTCTCATGCTTGCATCACAAGTAAACTAACAAAAAAACTTCCGAAAAAGGCGATAATATGATCTGCCTTTGAATTACCTTGGTTGGAAAGACTAGTGGTGCGTGACTTGAACTGGTTAAACTGAGCGATCTGGACGTCGAGAGAAAAAGGGCTCACACCATTTGCAGACATGGACTCATTAGAAGGCCGGATGGTTGATCCGCCGGTAGCGAAATTAGCGCCGTGGCTGAAATTGCTCTCGAGTGAGTCCAAATATGGGCTCAAGAATGGCAACCCCAGGTGACTTGCTGCACAATTAATTAGCACATTAGTAGTCAAAGTCCTTGTAAATTTTGGTAATTAGTAATAAAGCAACTAGTACAATTACCGATAAAATCTATGACGAGACGGCCATCAGAAGCCCTTCCAACTGGTCTGTGGAAGAAAGTTTCACCGGTGGGTGATGCGAAGCGGTAGAATGCGGCTGATATGCCGCCGGTGTCTGAATTCGAGTCTCCAAAGTTGTAAATTGCTGGAAAATCACAAGGCGACGGCGTGTTTATAACCTCTTTACCTCCCACCCTCACCACACACAAGGCCAAAAAACCGGCAACGAAAAACTTTACCATCTTCATTTTCACCACACCAAACATGTAACTTGGATGCAGGATACAAACTTGGATGCCCTCTTATTTATCGAGGACTCGGTAACTGCAAGCAATGAAAAGCTTGTGTGCTTGGTTTTTGACCTAATTTGGTCCATATATTTGACTAAACTACAGCTTTAGCTAACTGATCATACTTGGATCATTGCTCCGTGCGAAGGTTATAGAGTGCATTTTATATGAGCATGATCCTACTATATTTCTTAATGATCATGGTATTCATGCTTCCTAAGAAATGCCAATTGTCAGTGGGTGTATGGCAAATAAATCAGCAAAATGGAGAGAGACTTGCATGTAACGGGGTTGAGATGTATACCTCTTTGTATCAGTCTTTCTCCTCACGCGTAAAGAAATTAATATATATATTTTGAGAAATGGCAATTAGGACTCCATTAACAACGAAATTTTCAAACAAAAGTTTGCGTATTTTCTATAAAACCTCACACCTGATAGAATGTGCAGGTGATTAAGTCGGAGACAATATTGGTATTGATTATTGATACATAAGGAGGGAGAGAAGGTTCAATTCTTTCCTCTCTTATTCAAGTACAATACTTAATGCGCTTTTAAAATAACTGAAACTGCTTTTAGAAAAGAAAAAAAATTGGGTTCCAAAAGCACTTCAAATGCTTTATTTTGGATTCACCAAAAACATTTTTAGTCGTTTTAAAAGCACTTTCAAATGAACCCTAATTCTCTAATTCAGGAGTTTGATATAATAAAATGCTTAATTCCTTGATTATACAATATTTATCTGCTTTTTCCTTGGGTATACCATTTCTTAACTGCTTTTTTTCTTTTTCTTTTTTCATGTTAACTACTAATTACGAGGCTATAGAAAGCATCATATATGTATACGAATATACTCGGATCGAATCCTATGACATGAATCTGTGATTGGAACCGGCACGTCTGAGAAGGAACCGCCGACGACTTGATCAGCAATCCAACGGTTTGCAGCCTCGGTGTAGTGTACACCGTCCCAGCTAATATACAAGGAAGGATCTTCACATGAACCAGCATATACTTGAGTCCCATTGCTTATGATGCCCTTATTACCACACCACACATGGTCGTCGTGTTCATGATATCCACAGCAGATGTTTGCCTTATCCAAAAATCCTGCATAAACATAACAAAAAACAGAAGCTGATGCTTTATCATAGTATTAATCGAGGGAAATATGCATAAATCGAACACTTTTGGTCGAGAAAGGGGCATTAGAACCATGGTTTATAACTTTATATACGCATATTGTCTGTTTAGTGTTCCCGGCTCTATTTTTGATTAAAAGTTTGTAGCAGACTGTTATTCGTGAGAGTGTTGAATCAGGGTTTTACCTTGCTTCGTCGCGTTGCCGATTAGTTCGTACTTTGCAGCGAAGACATCGACATACGTTATGGCAGAAAGGGGGAGCTCCTTCCTTAGCTGGATCACTTTCTGCTCCAGCTGCCTATTGAACTGTCTGGCCATGTCATTTTGAAACTTGTCGCAACCCTGGCCGTCAACCAAGCCGGGGCTCGGGTTATGGATGTTGTGTAACGTCACTGCCAAGCAACCAATCGGACCCGTGTTGTGTATCCAGAATGTCCTTGCCCCTTGTTCATACAAATTCTGTATAACAGAAAGATGCAGTTATATTAGCCCCGTTTGATAACCATTTTGTTTTTTAACAATGACATTTGTTCGGTAATAAACTAGCATAATATACTTACTCGTACGGCGTTAGCTTGCTGGTTAATCATGTCTGTGATTTGTGCTTCAAACTGTTCACTGCTGAATTTTTTCCGAAAACCAGCAGCTAGATCATTTTGTCCTATATCGAAAGTGTAGAGCGCCTTTGCAAAGTCATCGACTATTGGGAATCTGTCGGATTGTTCCTTGGCTACAGATCATAAGAACTAAGGTTACCATGCTTGCATCTCAAGTAAAGTAACAACAACAAAAAACTTTCGAAAGGCCGCAAGATGAACATGATCTGTTTTTTGGGTAATATGTGGCATGTGTCACCTTGGCTGGAAAGACTGGTGGTACGTGACTTGAACTGGGTATACTGAGCAATCTGGATGTCTAGATAAAAAGGGCTCACACCATTTTCAGACATGGACTCATTGTAACGCCGGATGGTTGCTCCGCCACTGGCAAAATTAGCACCGTGCCTGAAATTGCTCTCTAGTGAGTCCAAATATGCACTCAAGTATGGCAACCCCAAACGCTTTGCTGCATAATTGATTTGCACATCACATACATAATATAATTAACAAGAAGTAATTAATGTCACTAATTATTTTAGTGTTCTTATAAATTTGGTAAATGGTAGGTATACAACTAGCCCTAAGATAAATTTACCAATAAAATCTATGATGAGACGGCCGTCACAACCCCTTCCGGCGGGTCTGTGGAAGAAAGTCTCACCACAAGGTGATGCCATGGGGTAAAATGCTGCCGAGTTAGCACCAGTGTCTGAATTTGAGTCACCAAAGTTGTAAATTGCCGGAAAATCACAACTAGTCGATGTGTATGTCACCCCTTCCCCTCCCACGCTCAGTAAACACATTGCGAACAAACCGACAGCAAAAAATCTAGCCATCTCCATTTTCACCACACCAAACATACTGCAACTCAAATGCAGGACCAAGTTACGTCCCTCATTTGTTCATGATAACTGTACTTTTATTTGAACTTGTTACTATTTCCTTAAATTACTTCTTGCATACAAGAATTTCCCATAATTGTGCCATAAGTTACGAAATTTACATTGGAAGCTAAGTTTCAATCACATCTTGTTCTTAATGATCAAGGCATGTTGTTGGAATGATGAGAGACTTACGTGTAATGGGTTCTATGTTTTCTGTATCCGTCTCTCTCCTCGCTTAACGTATTACTTGAAGAGACAGGCATATACATAAAGGATGTATTACTTGAAGAGACAGGCATACACATAAAGGATGTACACCGCGTTGCAGAACGTATTACTTGAAGAGACATGCATATACATGAAGGACGTATTACTTGAAGAGACAGGCATACACATAAAGGATGTACACCCGTTGCAGGTTAGTTTTAGCCCCCTCCCACCCAAAACAAAAAAAAATGGTGGAAATTTTTGTTGAGCACATGAGTCCATCATTTTCCTTTTCTTTTCTTTTTGAAGAAACCTCGACAGTACGAAAGAGATTTTATTAAAATAATATAAAAAAGTTACACCTAAGCAAAGAGTAGGGGCATAATATCCGTCATTTTCTTCTTAAATAAAGAGTCATTATATTAATTTTTGTTTGTTAGAGTATTGAATTTTTGCCATCCGGATCCGGGTATTAACAGAAACAGTCATAGAAAAAAATGAAGAATCACATATGGAACCAGCTACTCAGGTTGAGTTCTATGACATGAACTTTTGATCGAAACCCGCGGGTCTGTGAACGAACCGTGAACTATTCGATCTGCAATCCAACGGTTCGCAGCCTCGGTGTAGTGTACGCCATCCCAGCTGACATACAAGGAAGGATCCTTACATGAACCGGCATATACTTGAGTCCCATTAGTTATGGTGCCCTTATTCCCACACCACACATGGTTGTTTTCGTCATGATATCCACAGCAGATGCTTGCCTTATCCAAAAATCCTGCATGAATCAAGGGAAATGTGCATAAATCCAACACTTTTTCATAGAGAATAGAACTGGAGGGACAATAATGGGGCACTAGAACCATGGTTTATATATTGCGAATTGTCTGTTTAGCGTCCCCGGTTCTATATTTGATTAAACGTTTGCAGCGGACTTTATTTTTCTTGGCAATAACCAATGAGATTTACCGTGCTTCTTTGCGTTGCTGAGCAGTTCATACTTTGCAGCGAAGATATCGACATATGTTATGGCAGAAAGGGGGAGCTCCTTCCTTAGCCGAATCACTTTCTGCTCCAGCTGCCTATTGAACTTCCTAGCCATGTCGTTCTGAAACTTGTCACAACCCTGGCTGTCAACGAAGCCGGGGCTCGGATTATGGAGGTAGCTTAAGGTCACTCCCAAGCAACCAATTGGACCCGTGTTGTGTATCCAGAATGTCCTTGCCCCTTGTTCATACAAATTCTGTACAACAGGAAGATGCATTATTTAATGCCCGTTTGATAACCATTTTGTTTTTTAACAATGTTATTTATTTGTTAATTAACCGGCCTCATATATATACTTACTCGTATGGCATTAGCATGCTGGTTGATCATGTCTGTGATTTCTGCTCCAAATTGTTCACTGCTGAACTTTGTCCGAAAACCAGCAGCTAGATCATTCTGTCCTGTATCGAAAGTGTAGAGCGCCTTTGAGAAGTCATCAATTATTGGGAATCTGTCGGATTGTTTCTTGGCTGCAGATCATAACAATTGAGATCAATCAATGAAATGAGCTTCTCATACTTGCATCTCAAGGAAACTAAGGAAAAAAAACTTTCGAAAGGCAGTGTGAACAGATCTGTTTTGCGGGTCATTTGCGCCATGAGTCACCTTGTTTGGAAAGAGTGTTGGTACGTGACTTGAACTGCTGGTATTGAGCAATCTGGATTTCAAGATAAAAAGGGCTCACACCATTTTCAAACATGGCCTCCTTGTAAGGCCGGATGGTTGATCCGCCGCTAGCGAAATTGGCACCGTGCCTGAAATTGCTCTCTAGTGAGTCCAAATATGGACTCAAGTATGGCAACCCCAAATGCTTTGCTGCATAATTAGCACATCACAGATAATAGTGTAAAATTTGATAAGGTAATTAAGCAACTAGTCTTACAATAAATTCACAGTTGCAGTCCATAAGAATTACCAATAAAATCTATGATGAGACGGCCGTCACAACCCCTTCCGGCGGGTCTGTGGAAGAAAGTTTCCCCACAGGGCGATACCATGGGGTAAAATGAAGCTGAGTTACCACCAGTATCTGAGTTGGAGTCTCCAAAGTTGTAAATTGCCGGAAAATCACAACGCGACGATGTGTCTATCACCCCTTCCCCTCCCACACTCAGTAAACACATAGCGAAACAACCGGCAACCACGAATCTAGCCATCTTCATTTCCATCACACGAAACATACTGCAACTCAAACGCAAGAGCAGGATACACTATATATGTGTGTGTATATAATATATTAAATAGAGGACTAAGAGGAAGAGTGTTACTTGATACTTTGTGTCAAAATCGATCTGATTTTTACGATGTGTGTTAAAAGCGTGTGCTTCCGAATCCTAATTTGTAAATAAATATACACAGACAAGAGAGAAAGGACTAAGGGAGGTCCGTATCCTATACTATATATTTACACACACACACAAGAGAGAGAAAGGAGGAAGTGTGTCACTTTATACTGTGTACAAAGAGGTGATGAGAAAAACAGACAGGCATCTTTTGATTTGTTTTAATTTATACCTATTATGTCAGTGTGACTGTAATGCAGCCTAACCACATGCTCTTGTACTTCGTTCATGTGTTCATGTGCTCTTTTTGCACACGAGGTCCCTTTAATCCTGCCACAAGTTACGAATTATACATCGGAAGACAAGTTTCAATCACATTTTGTTCTTAATGATCATGTCATGCTTTGGAATGACAAGAGATTTACACGTAATGAGATTGTATATTTTTATGTATCTGTCTCTGTCTTCACGTAATACATTTTAGGAAAGCGATAGATAAAAAAAGAATATTCGACACATTGCATGTTGATTGTAGGCTTTAGGCCAACCGAATTCGTGGAAACTTTGGTGAAGTCATGAGACCATTCCCATCATTTTCTTCATAAACAAAGAGTCATGATTAATATTTTGCTTGTTAAAGTATTGACAATTATGAATAAAAACAGTCATAATTCAAGTGTGAAAGCATGTCACGTCACACAACATTATTGCAAAAATATACAATTCTATAAACTGCTTTATAACCAACCCAGTATTAAATTTTGAAAAAAGGGTTTAAATTTTTTATGAAAATTAGTAAAAAGGAATGGAAAAAGGTGAAAACCCATTGAATTTTGTGAAGTACTTGTAGAAATTGTTCATCAGAACTTTAGGAGTATCACACACACAAAAAGGACTTTTAAATTGAACTGTGAAGATTCGTATTTTGAAAAGTATATATTTAGGGGTAATGTATTTATATTTTGTAAATATATTCGCATGTATGGGAGCCTCCATATCTAAACTACGTATTAATGAAATTTTATTTATCAATTAAAAGATGGTGAAAAGACATTTTTGTTTTCTCTCATAAAATAAAATAAGGGATAATAAAGTAATTTTGCACAAACTAAATTTTGCAGTGTTTTTTTAAAAGCATCACCTACAAGTGATCTTATCAAATCTCTAATTAAAAAAATAAATAAAAACAAAAACTCATCCCCATTTCCACATCTCTCTCTCTCCTTCTCTCCTCATTTTGAAAACAAAAAAAAAATTGTCTAAACACACAAAGCGTGTAGGCATATACTAGTATGTATTACAAAAACCATGATATCGTGAGTTTTACTCTATTTACAAATATCTCTTTGTTTTCAAGTATTGTAGGGGTGCGCTATTCACACACCCATTTTTACTTCTCATACACCCCTTATTAAATTTTGTCATTTGATCTTCTTCAATTCATTCGATCCAACAGTCGAAAACTGAAAAAGTTGTATGAGAAGTAAAAAGGTTGTGTGTATATCACACGCCTTTAAGTAAGCATGGTTATTTTGAAAAATTCTCTTGGAGTTATTATATATTTGATCAGTGAACTACTTGGAATTGTTCATGGAGCACAAGAACATTAGTGTTGCATTATTCTAAACACGGGCACATTGTAGTAAAAAGGCTATTAAGAGTCACCTGATGAGTTACATTTGATGATAGATATAATAAAAAAAGTAAATGGATGATGTGATATGAAATTATGTGATATATTTCTATAGAGGTACTTTATTTTCTAGTTTGTGAAAAACGACATTACTCCACTGATATATTACATATTCTACTTACTCACTAAACGTGATTGTTGATTACCTTTCACCTTTAAATTTTTTCAGATGAGTTATTTGTCAAGACATGGCTAAACGAGCGAAGTTTTATTAAAGAGGGGACATAAGGGTTTTTATTAAGTTTTGTACATATGTATTTATTTTTATGAAAGAAGTATTATTTTTAATCCCGTATTTCGTTTATTTCTTCTAATTTTATTTTTTTTTTTTTTTTCGCGCGCCGAATCTAGAGTGTGAACACATCTTGAAAAGCATATAATAAAAAAGATGTGCATGCTACATGTGCTAAGCATGGGCCATTTTTATATTGTATTTACACTAAAAATAGTAGACCACAAGGTAGCCCCAAAGAAAAACAAAACTTGCTAAATATATGTAAAGAAATATCATCACGTCCAAATTGTCTCAGCAAATTCAACGGACATAACTTCAACTCGTGATTGATCAAGATTCCAAGTCATATTATATTTACGCAAAATAAATCACCGACACACAAGTTGTGTTCACCAAATAATATTACAAATTTTCATGATTCTTTTGTTATGATTTATACATAAACAATAGCTCGATAACCTCCCTAGATTCTGTGTCAAGGATAAAGGTGGTCTGGACTATTCATTTTAAATCATGCAGTTTTTATTAGTCTGTCTTACTGACTTATTTCATATAAATTAAAGATCTAGATCTCTCTGTTCAGCGGTTTGGATCGCCTGTTCTTTGGACTCCGACAAGAGATCCAGAAAGGATCTCAATTCATAAGCAACCACATCATTTGGTAAATAATTTCATGAGCAAATTTAACAGCTCTAACATTGATC
>JAOTRO020193583.1:0-10415 GCA_028566515.2 Pyracantha coccinea | reverse complement strand
TGCGAGTTAATTACTAATCTATTGTGTTACTTTTTGTCTAGGGGATGCTTTCGTTGGAGGTTTTCTGTCTCACTTAGTTCAAGAGAAAGCCATTGAAGACTCTGTGAAAGCTGGCAACTATGCTGCAAATGTTGTTATCCAGAGGTCTGGCTGCACCTACCCAGAGAAGCCCTATTTCAATTAAGTCATTCATTCCCTTTGTTCTCTACTAAGTGTTGTTTAAATTTTGATTGCTCAGAAGTCTATTTGATTGGCAATGTTCTATCTTTGTTTTTGCTTATTTGGAGTCGGATTTGATTTTGCACCCGCTTCTTTGAACAAGGGGGTTCTCATCCTCTATTAGAGGGGGTGTGACCTCAAGGGTTCCTCTTCGAATGTGAAGAAGTGTAAACCAGATCATTTGTTGGGGAATGAATTTACCTCTTTGGCTGTGTTATGTTTATAGATTGCAAGAGTGTTTAATCTACTACAGATTTCGTATTGGTCTATCCTATTGGTCTCTTTATTGGCTAGCAAGAATTTCAATAATCTTGTTGGCTCATTTATGTGTGAGCGAATTTGAGTGTATTTGAGACTCGTGTTTGTGAGAGCTGAAACACTCTTTGTAATCTTCTTTGTTACTAGTGAAATTTCTCTGCCGTTTCCGAACTAGACGTAGGCTTGATTTATTGCATTATAATACCTGGTAAGAGAAACTTGTCTACTTCTGGAGATAAAAAATCTAATGTATTGCAAGTCATGACTTAAAACACTCTAATTGGCCCAATGTGCCTGATTAGGCCCGAAACTGCATGGAGGCACATTTAGACCTTTGGACTTGGATCCCCATTCTAATTAATCACATTAATTACTTCACAGTTTTTTAACCCTTGATTCTAAAATTGGGAATGTGATTAGTAAGTTCAAATTGATCAGATAGTGAGACGATTATATTACTTTAATAAATGAATTTTAAAACACCTCCAAAAAGTGTTTTCCCAACTTTCGTCCCACATAAATTTCTACAAAGAAATGTTGTCATTAGGTTTTCAAATAAGACGGTAACCATTGGCTCAAGGTCGTAGATAGGATGGTTCACTTCATGCGGTTCCAACCGTCAAGAGGCATATGCGTTACTCAGTCATGTTGCATTAGCATGTAGCCAAACATTCAATAAACATCACCGTAGAATTCGAAATTTATCGATGTCATCGAAAAGTGTAAGAACAATGATGAAGTGAGACAATACTTCAACTGTCAGAAACTTCATTCACCTTCAACATCTCAAACAAAATTGACTTGTTTCTTAGCCAAAAAGGAAATAGGGCTATGCTCAAAGAATCGTTAAGAACTGCCGATAAAAATTGACAAGACCAAAGATATTTCGTATTTCATAACACCTTGTGAGGATTTTCAATTTTCAATAGTCGCAACCTTTTTGGAAATTGATAAGAATAGATTCTGCTACAATAGTCTCCCAAGAAAAGTATCTAATCTAAACAAAAGCAATGTTTGAAGAATTTGGTGTAAAGCTAATTGTCGATGTTTAGTGAACTTGACCTCATTGTTGGAGTAGACAAGAAGATTATCGATATGAAAATCATGAAACAGTTGGAATATGGGTGGAATAATCGGTTAGTTAGGTTCATGAACGTCGCTGAAGCATTTGTCCACTTGTTAGGAAATACAATCACCGAGAAATCTTCTAAGGGTCCACACGAATTTCCTCAGCGGAAACAACAAGCTCGAGGACATTGATTCGGTTCTACCAAACTAACACTTGCTAAACTTTGCATACAACTAGTGCTTACTCACTTTCTCTACATGAACTTCAGATGTTTCAAGCAATCTCCATATAAATACGACTCTGCCCGCCATTCCTAGGGAACGCAAGTTGCAGAGTATCATCCTTGTTTCAGATCTTCAGCTGGTCTTAACCAGACTTCCTCTCACTTAGATTTTTTTGTTTCACGTCACTTTAATGTAAATCTGACTCTGCCCGTCATTCCTAAGGAATGCATGTTGCAGAGTATCGGTCCGTTGTTGAAAGTCGTCCATCATTCCATTTCGTCACCGATGAGGCACAATCTCAACATGAATTTCGTACTTCAGATAAGGATGTGGCAATTCAGACAGAAAGAAAATTACACAACTATGTCGAAAAAGCACCAATAAACAGAAGTCGTGACATCCAAATTATATCAAGGTCGACAAACTACTGGAGTAAGAGATGATCCTAAGTATGCTTTGAACAAACCATGCTCTGATACAAAATTGACAGCCTGAACCCGATATTCACCAAACACCAGGGTAGGCACGTGCTGGCCAACACCCGAGGGTGACGAAGCCCTATTAACATGCATAAGAGTTATGAAGAAAGAACGAACGTAAATAAAACACGTAAATTTAACTATAATGAATATGCAAATGTGGGAACGTGTTCAGAGCATACAACTAATCAAGAATATTGTAGAAGGAACATTATGAAAGGTATGAACAAAGGAATGGGTCCTACACCGAGAGGACTCAAAGATATCGATGTGGGAGTGCTTTGACGCCGGGATCTTACACCTCGATTCTAAGTCCTTAAGGGGGCACAAAACAAAGCATCAGTGGACCAAGTTTAATATAAATAATACTAAAATCAACTACTCTTCAAACGTACTAACCGAAGTTTTAGAAAACTCATATAGCGTAATAAGTAGTAGGTTTTCCGAAAACCCTAGCATGCCATAAAACCTTCGTAAAACATATATTTATGTTTATGTTTTGCACTTTCAAAACTACCTAGTTAATTCTCTTGATTTTGTTAAGCTTTTGCTGCATTTCTTGGATATTTGATGCTCTATCACAATATTCACTTCACAAAATGCAGACTTTATTCTAGTTTGATTTATTCTTCATTCTGTTCTGAATGCAGATTTTCGAAATTCATTACGCATTTGTTTCGGTAAGATCTTTGCTAATATATATGATTACCCGATATTGTGCATATAATTTGATCCAAGGCAACAAGTCAATTTTTTTTCTCATGATGCTTTTGGTGATTTACTCCAACCTTCAGGACTATTTCTTGTGGCAAGATTTCTATTTGGGACACCATTTGTGTTTGCGTTTTTGGTCTATACATGGAAAAGAAGACATTTGTCAATGTACAGCTCCATAGAAGAATTTTTGCATGGTGAAAAGAATTTAGTGCCAATAAGGTACTCATACTCGAACATTAAGAAGATGTCTAACAAATTTAAAGAAAAACTTGGTGAAGGAGGCTATGGATCTGTTTTTAAAGCAAGGTTACGCAGTGGACGTTTTGGGGCAATTAAGATGTTGGATAAGCCCAAAGGCAATGGGCAAGATTTCGTCAGTGAGGTAGATACTATTGGGAGGATTCACCATGTTAATGTTGTTCAGCTTGTTGGTTATTGTGTTGAGGGAACGAAGCGCGCTTTGGTATATGATTTCATGCTCAACGGATCTCTTGATAAATACATTTATTCCAAGGAAGGAAATATCCCCTTAAGTTGCCAAACAGTATTTGAGATTTCCCTTGGAGTGGCTCGAGGGATCAAATATCTACATGAAGGTTGTGACATGCAAATATTACATTTTGACATCAAGCCTCACAACATTCTTCTTGATGAGAATTTTGTACCGAAGATTTCTGACTTTGGGCTTGCAAAATTATACCCGGTAGACAATAGTATTGTGTCTCTAACAGCAGCAAGGGGTACAATGGGATACATGGCTCCTGAGCTATTCTACAAGAATATTGGCGGTGTGTCATTTAAAGCGGATATATATAGTTTTGGAATGTTGTTGATGGAAATGGCAAGCCGAAGGAAGAATTTGAATGCATTGGCAGAGCATTCAAGCCAACTTTACTTCCCTTCATGGGTTTACACTCAATATAATGAAGGAAAGGACTTCGAGGTGGGAGAAGTTGTAGAGGAGGAAAAACCATTAATAAGAAAAATGATTATAACCGCCTTGTGGTGTATACAATTGAAGCCAAGCGATCGACCTTCAATGAAGGAAGTCCTACAGATGCTCGAAGGAGATGTTGGATTACTTCGAATGCCTCCGGAGCCTCTTCTATATCCACAAGAAATGCCCGTAGGTGCTCCTAATGGTTATCTGAATCCCAAAGATTCCAAGGTGGAGTTAACATCCTCTTTGACGGGTAGGTGAAGACACGCAACTAGCATGGACTCTGTCAGTCTGAATCTCAATGCAATGTTTCTGGTTTTGTAGTAGTACTGTGTGCATGTACATTGAATGTTAAAACCCCCTTTCAGTGATTTTTAATATGTTGTTTAGCACGACATATTTTCATGATTCCAAGGATAAATAACATATTTCATGGAGGACACTGTTGTATGATTCATGAAGAAGATATTTTCTAATTTTTGTTCCAAGAAATTATTAGTTGTGATGATTGTTCACTCGTGCTGGTAATTCTGGTTCTCATGGACTCATGCCGGCTACACTTACATAGCTCCAGTAACAGTCAGTGGAGGGAGGGACCTCCCTGGTGAATACTCAATTTTTTTTTTCCGTGAATACAACGATATAAGGGGTTCGACTAAGCCACACAATGGCCAACTTAATTTGATATCGAATTTGCCATCTACTGGATTCAAACCTAAGAGTTCTCACTTACAAGTGAAGAGGAATTGAGTGGCAATATTTGAAAGCTTTTAGTTTGCCAAGCCATTTCTTGGTCAAAAGTTTTTGAAGAAAGTTGAGGTTCCACTCCAAAATCAATTGGCAATATGAAAGTAGCTTAATTATTTATAAGCACATACAAGCTCCCTTCTTTCCCTGACGTGGAATTCACTCTCAAAAAAATTTCCGTCTGAGAATCCTCCTTTTCTATTTGAAATGCTGCCTGCTCTGTACTGTGCAACCAGTTTATAGCTTTGGTGGAGGACTCAGCCTCCTCATTATAATTTCCTAAGAATCTTGAAAGTAATGTCTACCAGTTGCTGGAGCATCATTGTAATTGTAAGCCAAATGGAAGTTTTGTTGATCACATCCTTGCTGAAGATATTCAATTCCTTTGGCAAATGGTTAGATTTTGCAGCTTATCCCAACCAAGAAATTTGTTGTTATTGTCTGCTGATGAAATGGAATCATGTAGTGATCTAATTAACAAAAGCTCGTCTAAATCCATCAACGCAGAAACTAACCAAGGGAATAGCATGGTTGATATGACCCATTGTTCCCACTTTATTTATGATCTCTTCCCGATCTACCCTTCCAATTGTATAATAACATATAATTTACCGCCTCATATTTCGGCAGACTGAACTATCTCTCATTCCTTAGGACTATTGAGGAGCAACAGAAGATAGCTTTCCCTTAAAAACAGTTCCATATATAGGCTCCTAGACCTAACTTGTCTACGAACTGATTTATAATCCTCTTAGGAGGGTATAGTCAATTTGGATTTCGAAAGATTTTAATAGATTTTTTTTTAAGTGATAGATTTCAAGGGATCTTAATAGACTTTACAATTCTATATGTATTTGACTGATTTAGATGGATTTCCATTGTAGATTTAAATGGAGTTGTACGGGATTTTCAATGTAGATTTAAATGGATTTGTATGGACTTCTTTCATGGATTTTTTAGGATTTTTTTAGTTGACTTCTACAGCATCAAATGAATTTATTTCTCAGTGCACAATTTGAAAAAAAAATTAAACATAACATAAACATAGATATATTGATATAGAAATACAAACCAATCAAATATGTCTTTCCCTTTCTCATTTGAATTATAATTTAAAAAAAATTAACTAAGCAAAACAAAGATAATTGACTTTCAACACCTGTTACACCCAAACCCCAATTATATGTATAATTTCGTCATTCCCCAAAATATTTATGAATCTATCAATCTAGCCCTTATTTCATTACCCAATCCAAATCTAAAGTGGGATTTGTTTCCATCCTCAAACTGCCACATGGTAGCACCCCAACTTTCCTCACTTCTTTCTTGATGTCTCCCACCCCAAGATCCCTCTCTTTCACTTTCAACTCTCTTTCTTCTCTCTTCTCTGCACACTTTATTCCCTCTCTCGAAACTCTCTTATCTTTCTCCCTCTCTGTCACCGTGATCTCACACATAGCTACACCACATGCGCAAGGAAGACACTACCATTATCACCATCAAAACCTCGTCTTTCTCTCTCTTTCTCTCGTCCCAGCGAGGATGACGAAACCCAAGAACCTTCGGCGAGTTTTCTTCATTTTTCCGGTTAGGTAAGCCTCTAGTTTATCTTTATCCATGTTAGATTGGTGTTTAGATGAGATTTATTGAGTTTATATCGTTTTTATCAAGGTTTTAGAACGAGATCGGCCCGGGGGAAAGCACACCCATCTCCGGCGAGCCCGTGGTTGTCGAGGAGTTTTCCAACCCCCATCGGTCGTTCTACGGCAAACCAAAGGTATAAACTTACTCATCTTACCTTGTGCTTCCTTTTGATACCTAGATCGGAGTCTAGGGTCCTTGTTTGCAATCGGCCAGAGCTGGGGAAGCTCCGCCATTCTTTCCTGTTCAGCCAAGGCCTTTCAGGCCGTTTCCTAGAACGTCGGGCCTTAAGCCCGTTTTGTTTCAGCCCGAAACCTTGACCTGTTTCATTTTTAATTTTAGTTTAATTTCTTAAAACCCAAAAGGCCTTTGGGCAATTTCCTTTAGGGCCTTCAGCCCGTTTGCCTAAAACCCTAAACCCTTAGGCCCAATTAGAACTTGGGCTTTCAGCCCATTTCCCTATACCCTTTTAACCTTAAATCTAAACCCAAACCCTACGGCCCAAACCCAAACCCTAGACCGGGTTGACCCGGTTTGACCGACCTTTTTGACCCAGTTTGACCTGGACCCGTGACCCGTTCACTTTGACCCAGTCTAATCGTTGACTTGGTCAACGGTCAGTGTTGACTTTGACCGATCAACGGTCAACGTTAACTTTGATCGTTGACTTTTTGGGTTTTCGTTTGGGACTTCTGCTAGGCTAATTCCGACGTCCTGGATCCATTTCAGAAGTTCGTTTTTCCAAATTCAATCATTTGAGTAGAGTTTGACTAAATGTACCCTTTGTGTGAATAGGTGCAATTATTAGCGGTGATTTTGTTATTCCTTTTTGGTACAGCTTTGCACCAACGGTGTACAGTGAGTGGACCCTTTCAAAAATGCATGTTTTGATAGTAGAAATGCACACATGAAAAGCATGATTAACAATTATGTTGGATGAAATGCTTTGAGATTACATGCTTACTGAAGCTAGTTTGAATTATTACTATTTTTCCTATAACCTGTGTTTTTATAGAATATATAATGGATGACGATATGATATTTAGAACGTGTTTCGAACACCTCTTTATAGTATAGATGATGGATGACCTTAAACTATGAAGTTGTTTTCAATATATATATGTTCAATGGTTTTGTACTTACCTAGTGGTCCTTATTCCGCTATGGGATGTAGGGATAGATTATGGTCCGTCCCGGGCGACGGTTTGGTGTTGGCATAGGGCCTAGAATGTGTTTCCTCTGGCTATTTAGCACAAAGACGGGGAGCCGACATGGGGCCTATAGTATGTTTTCCTCTGATTGTCTGCTTAGAGACAGGGAGCAGGCATGGGGCCTGGAAAGTTATATTGGACATTCACTAGTGATTATATGAGTTATGATTTGAGACATTGCACGGTGTGCTAGGTTTCGGAAAACCTATGTTTATCATTATATATGTGTTTTCATAAAACCTGGGGGTTAGTATGTTGATAACTGTTTTATTATATATATCAACTTGGTCCACTCACATTTGTTTTGCACCCTCTTCAGGACCTTATAACGAGGGATATGATCTGAGCTACAAGGAATTCCCCTACCAATGATTTCGTGCTATACTTTCTCTGCTTCGACACCTATTGTAATAGCACTTCCCTATCTTAATTTCCGCTTGTAATCTGTATTAGACGTATGCTCTGAACATGTTATGGATTATCCTAATATTAAATGGTTAGCAGTTGAACTTTAGTATTGTGTTATTCGTCCATTTAGGGCAGTTAGTTCCATTTTGTTTGCATTTTAGCATATTCTCAGTAATTGCATAAAATAAACGGCTTTCGTCACCCTTCGAGTGTCGGCCAACACGTGATCATCCTAATGTCCCAAGGACATCGGGATCGGGGCGTGTCAACACCTACAACCAGCCACTTCAAACCCAATCAATCATAAAATTAAACCTAGAAATAGTAATTTCAACTCACAAAATTAAAATAAGGAATCGAAGCCATTCAAATCTTTTGTATAAACCGAAAGCAACTCCACAATTGAATTTTAAAATCTAATACAATACATAACACAAAAGGCAAGTCAAAGAATACGTTCTCTATATTCTAGGTTATGTCCCATCCATTCTCCGTAGGATGCTGCTCTTCATATTCTGGGTGTTGTCCCATCCAAATAATATGTTGGATTGGAATTTTATATGACAAAATTGCAATTTACAAGATGTCAGCGGGTGCGTTGCTGGGGATGAGGAGTGGCGAAAGACTGTTCATCTTCTGCAAAGAGGATTTTTTGGTCTTGAAAAGAAATCGTAGAGGTGAAGGTTGAATTGTTGAAAGCATTTGGTATATATACCGACTACCTTCAAATCCATCAAAATCCCTTGCCCATTAAAATCCTAGCAAATCTTTCGTATTCTCACTACACCTAGAATTTGTGGACTTTTTTTTAAAATCCTAATCGACTTCCGCTGGATTTAAATGTATTCTTTAAAATCCTCTCAAATTCTAACTTGACTACACCATGATTTCAGAATCTTTTAAAATCCTCTTTTAGAATTATAATTGACTACACCCAAATTTTAAAATCTATTAGAATCCTATCAAATCCTAATTTGACTACATAATATCTGCATACGAATACCTGCTGGGTTTGAAAGCCTTGTAATCCTCCAAAAATCTTTCAATTTTTAAACAATTCACTCTCTTTTTCTTTTATATCGGAGCTATATACTTGATATGCTGCAACAAGTAGTCATACAACTAATGATTCCAGGGATGCACCTGCAAATTAAACCTGGAGTAAATATTTCCAGGGTCTTAGAAATTGATTAAGACACCCTGTTTGGGTTAATATTTGAACGATGGACTTAAGTGAAGAAAAGCCCAAAGATGCCCGGTTGAAGAGGATTTGTCCGAAGCCCAGCTCGAAGCCCAGAGGCCAGCTAAAGGCCTTCTCAGCCAAATACAAGCCATTTGCTTGCCTATGGAAGTGACAGGTGACAAGAGACCAACCTGCTACTAGCCAAAAAGAACTTTCTAGTGGCATTCAAGTAAAAAGCTAATGATTCACCGCCATCCCATTGCTTTCAGGCAAAAGCAAAGTTGCAGCAGTCGGGCTAACCTACCTATAAAAGAAAGAAGAGGCCCCAGAGACAAGGACACTCAACCAATCAAACAAACAAACTTACAAACTCTGCTCTCAAGCCAGATTTGCAACCAAAAAGCTGTAATCAGCCCAGATCTTCGATCCATTAGCAATAGTCTCCTCAGAAAACCTACCTTTCTCTAGTTTAAAAGCTCTGTTACTTTTATAGTGTCGATTCTCTCGTGTAAACTTGTTTACCACCCATCACTTTGCAACCATACGACCTTTGTAAACTCAAAAAGAAGCAACTGCAAGAAATTCAACCTTGTCAGACAAGGTGAAATCTTTCCCGAAGCTTTTTGTTTGTCTTCTAAATTAGTAGATCTGTTACTCTTTGTACTTTCCAGCATGTATTCAAATCATTTCCACTTGTTCCCTACTTTAAGAATCTCATTTGTGTCCGGATCTAGTCATTTTAATGGATATACTTTCATTTAAAACCAATCTAGAACTAAGTGAATGACTTAAAGGGTTCGGGACACCCTTCCTTCAAAGCATACAAGACCATGAACTAAAAGTCCTTGATCACAAGGCAAGAAAAGAACTTAATATGGACTTAATCCATCCATGACAATCCTTTGATAACAAGAAGTTTGAGTAACTTGGGGTGCAAGGAATCAACTCATACACACTTGTTCCACATCTACTATAATGAGATAATAGTGGCACGCCTCACACTCAGTTAGTTTTGATTGCGAGCTTCAAGGCCTACACCTAAGGCCCCACAAAGGCACCTTTCAGAACTAACTTTGTTCTGTTCTTATAGCACACCAACAAGCAAAAGCCCAACCTTCATACACAACCAACACAATGTGCCAATATCTAGGGGAGTTGTGCTGAGGGTCCCTCTCCCAGAGGAAATCTTCACCCGAACACACCCGAATCGGAAATTTATTTTCCTGTTTTTTGAATTTACCTAGAGTTGGGCCTTTATCCCCACACTTGAATTCTTTGCAGGTATTTTGGGTTTCTCCATGCACTTTGTGTCACGCCCC
>JAOTRO020193561.1:0-10416 GCA_028566515.2 Pyracantha coccinea | reverse complement strand
CTGGAAAGTTACTTTTTTGAGGGCTAGGTGTTAGGAAAAGTCTATAGAAATCATGTTCATTAAAGCTTTTTTAAATATATCCGAAAATTAAAATTCAAAGGGAACAACAATACAAAAATTAATTTGTAGTAAATAACTATAAAATAATTGAAATATTTCAAAGTTTTATGACGAGAATAAGTTTGAATTATTTTTTGACAAAAAATAAAATGTTTGAAACATTTTAGAAAATTTTGGATCAGAAATTTAAAAGTTTTTAAATCTTGATAGGCATTTTCAATATTCATCCAAATGTTTTCAAATATATTAGGATTGTGATAAAAAAAAAAGATTAATGACGGAATGACATTCTAATCCATCATGCACCCATAAATTCATGGTAAACCAATTTAATTAGGAATTCAGGAATCCAAAATTAATTCATGCGACTCGCGTTTCAGTTTGACCAAAAATTGATTTATCATGAGAATATTTTTATCACCATTTTTAAAATCCGCTTAGTGAACAGACACAGTTTCAAATTTAAACTTACCAAACAATAATACGTAGAGCCACTCGAACGTGGTGAGCAAAAATACACTCAATTAGATTACCAAATATAGCTTTGGTTTTTGGACTCGCCATCTCATAGTTTTCCACGGTCAACTCAACCTACTTTCTCATCTTCCCACCACTCCCAAAAACCCCTCCATTAATCAGAGGAAGAACCCGCCACTCCACTCACCGGGTTCAAACCCAAAACCCATGACCCTGCATTGACCGCTTTTCTTTCCCGCCATCCAATCAGAAGGCCGCATCACAAAAAGGTCAACAAAACGCTTGTCGCTAAGCAAAGCAGTACACTTCTTGTGTTAATCGCTCTGTGTATATATATGTGTGTATATGTGTTTTGTTTGTACAAAGTTTTGTGCTTTCTGGAAGAACAGAAGGCAATGTAGGCGATCAGAGATCAGGAGTCTTCAAAACCCTCGATAACATTGCAGTTAATTGCTTCTGTTGATTTTGACTGCTGGGTAATCGGTATTTGAGGTAAATTCTTTCAGTCTTTGATGTTTCCCATCAGTGAAAGTTTTGATCTTTGGATGTTTGTGCTTCTGGTAGAAGTGTTTTCAATTGTTTGGCTTTTTTTCTTTTCTTGATACTGGGAGGAGGAGAATTGAATTCGGACCTCGGATGCTGGGTTGAATGCTCTTAACCAACCGGGTTAAGATCCCCTTGCCAACTGTTTAACTTTTAGTGATTTTTGGGGGTTTCTTGCTTATTTTCCAATTGGGTTTATGCTTAGTTATTATTTAGTGATTTGTATTGTATGTACTTTTAGTAGATTGCTTGGATACTCAGGGCTGTGTAGGTTTAGCAAATGTAGAGAGAAATTAGCAAACAATTCTCAAAATTCAGATTATGTTGGTTTCCAGAAGGGTATTTACGGTTTGTTTGATTGATTGAATCTTGCCGGGAACTTAGTATTCGGACCTTGTACTCTGCTTATGTTATTAGTGCTGGAAGCCATTTTGCTCTAGAGATTTGACATTCTCTTATGTGAAACAGTAGTGAATAATGAGTGCCCAAAGTGCATTGGATAACACCCTCGGGGCAATACTACATGTTGTCCAACCCTCGCCCGGGGATCGGACAGCACGGTTGCAAATCATTCATGAGTTACGAGAAGCCATTGAATCCATGGAAAGTTTAAGAGGTGATTTGTGTAACAGTTTCATGGTTCTACATTTCTACTGTTAGTCGTTGATTCACTATAAATGCTCATTCAGCCTACCTATTTTTAACGAGCTGCAGTTTGTAATGAGGAAAAGAATAACACAATTTTGGTTTTGACATAATTGGCATATTAACAGGTGCAACTGTGGAGCCATTTGGGTCATTTGTGTCTAATCTTTTCACCAGATGGGGGGACCTGGATGTTTCAATTGAGTTTACCAACGGTTCATTTGTTTCATCTAATGGAAAAAGGCAGAAGCAACGTTTACTAGGAGATGTTATGAATGCTTTGAGACAGAAAGGTAGGATCGTTGCTTTATCTTTATTAATTGTTTATATTTTTATTTTCAGGCCTCCTTACTTGAGCAGATATCCTAATCATCTCTAGGAAACTTAATGCGTTAATTAAAAGAATATGTTGGCACACTTGAGAAGTATTTCATGGTAATGGCAACAAATTATGCATAGGGGTTGGTCTTGGACTGTCATTTATGTATAGGTTTCCCGAGTATGAAAAAGAAACAACGAGTGTGTGTATATGTCCGTGTATCTGTATTTGGGGAGTTTTGTTTGTTTAATTACAGTCTCTCCAAATTAATTTCGAGCGAATATTCATGTTCAGGTGGATGGAGGAGGTACCAATTGATACCCAATGCAAGAGTTCCCATTTTAAAGGTTGAAAGTAATATCCAAAACGTCTCTTGTGATATTTCTATCGATAATCTGAAATGTCAAGTGAAGGCCAATCTCATGCACTGGATCAGTGAGATAGATACACGCTTCCGCGACATGGTTTTACTGGTATAGTGATACTGCAGATTAGAATTCGCTTTCTAAAGGAGAAGTGTATGTATCTGACATAATCTTCTAGCTTTTGTAGGTAAAGGAATGGGCAAAAACACACAAAATAAATAATCCAAGAGCCGGGACTTTCAATTCATACTCTCTCACGTTGCTTGTGCTATTCCATTTTCAGGTAATCTTAAATCCACATTTCTGCCTTCTGGTGTTGACTTGAAAGTAATTTAAATTGTGAGGGATTATTTAGACTGTTTTCGCTGCACTTTAGCATATCTATGATGGTTGATATCAACCTAAATTGCTGGAAGTCGATTAGCAGCAAATTCTGTAATCTTGGAGATGGTTCAGTCTCTTGTTACTTCCATCATCTGTTATCAATATATATGATTAAGTTGTGTCCTGTGTGTAATACATGCTATATTTCTCATTTGTAAATTTTCTTTTTCAGACATATTCACCTGCAATTTTGCCACCTCTTAAGGATATATATCCTGGAAATATCATTGATGATCTTAGAGGTACCTTTCATCTCTCAACCGGTGACCCCATTTTCTATATTAATTGGCCGCTCATTGTTGGTGAAATTTGAATAGAAGTTGTTCTGTTAGACAGTTTTGTGTACAATATGAGAGTAGTCTTCTCCCTTTGATGTCGTCGTTGAAGAAGTACTGGTTTGTTGGTTGAATTATTGTAGTTTCAGATTGCTCTCCTATGCAGCAAACCAAAACAACCAAAAGAAGTTGTTAGTTGTAGACAAACAAACCAAATTATAATTTCAAACCACGTTGATTAAGTGTTTTGTAGTAATTTAATAAGAATCTGTTTGAGTATACATAATGGCACCTAAAATCCGTCGGACAGAGAATTTGTTGATGTGATTAGAACAAATATCTGATTACTTATGCTATGTGCAGGCTTGAGGGTTGATACAGAGAGACACATCGCAGAAACATGTGATGCGAATATAAAAAGGATAAAAAGAGCATACAGCATGAGACCAGGAAACAGAAGTTCTTTGTCTGAGCTTTTTGTGTCATTCCTTGGGAAGGTATTTTCTACGTTCACAAATAACTTGAATCGTAGTTTGTCGTGTTTTTAATAGAGACTGGTATGCTCAAGAATTCCACACCTGAAGAATTTGCCTCGCCCTTTCCTCTGGAACGTTTGGTTAGACATTTTTCAATTTGCTGATGGTTATTTCATAAATTTGCAGTTTTCTGACATTAGTACGAGGGCTTCAGAGTTCGGAATTTGCACTTATACCGGACAATGGCACGCCGTAGAAAGCTTTACGAGATGGTTGCCGAAAACTTATGCCCTTTTTGTAAATCCGTCCCTCTTTCTCTATATCTCTTTTAGGACTTTTGATGATTGCCTTTAATGATATCTGTTGCTGTAACCACTGCTGATTTTGCTACTGGAATTGGTGCATGGATAGATTGAAGATCCTTTTGAGCAGCCAGAAAACATTGCCAGGGCTGTTAGCACCAGAGAACTGGCAAGGATATCGGGAGCATTTGCGATGAGCCACCACAGACTTATCTCAACCAATCACAGTTCATTTTCTAACATGCCTGATCAGAGGTCTCTTCTTGCCACCCTAGTCCGACCGCAAACTTCACGTCTTATTGTAGGACCACCTGTTAGGAATCCGGTATACAATCCTGAGCACCGCCAACCAACTCAGCCACAACCGTTCAGGGCTGAGAGCTCACGTGGGCGAACACCAACCAGCAATAATGGCGCTCGAAAACCAACTCATCCTCTGGACCAACTGGTGCCCTCACCTTCACAAGTGCAACCTCCTCGGGTGCCCATGCTAGTGCACTCACGCTCACAAGTGCAGCCTCCTCGGGCGCACAAGCTAGTGTACTCACCCTCACAAGTGCAACCTCAATTGCAGACGACGGAGCCAAATTGGTATGACAACAGGTCAACCACGGGGCCAAAACAGTATCGCAACATGTCAACCACCAAAAAACCTCCTCTGCAAACACACCAAGATCGACCGCAGCAAATGTGGAGACCAAGATTTGATGTGTGATGTGAGTTTTTCCATTCAAACATGCATTGCCTGGCTTTTGATTGATAAGTAAGACACATTTCAAGTATGCAACTTGGATCTTCACAGATGGTTTGATGCAACCTAGAATTCAAGTGAGAAACAAGTGATCGAGTCTTTGTTCTTTTGTTTTATCGACTGAAAGATTACGCTGGTCCGAAGATTCCCTCGGATTGGTTTCAGTGACTCCCCTGCACAAATGAAATGTGCATGATATGTGTGTGTATATAAGAGAATATTGAGGGTTGGTGTAGAGTATGACCTACAGAAGCAAACGGGTTGCTTCTACCCGATTTCTCTACCTACCATTTTCAAAGATGTCAATTTGGACCTGAGAAATGACTTTTCCGCACCTATTTTTGTCTTTCTGCACACCCTTATTTATACGTCTATTGATTTTCGTCTGACATAAACAAAAGTGCGCGTGTGAAAATCACTTCCTGACGGACCCTCATTTTCCTTTCCTTTCATCTTTTACCATCTAAAGAGCTTCACTGATTGAGTTTCTTTCATCTCTGTAAAGATGTCAATTAGAAATGAATTTTAAAAATCATGAGAAAATCATAATCTAAAAATTGAAATTCTTGTATATTGATACGACCAACATTTACAACATGCATAAAAAAAATTGAAATTCTTGAATGCATAAATCATAATCTAAACTCACGACTATGACGATTCTGTGTGTCAAGTACCAACTCCAATCCTCATTATCCGTCCCGGACGGAGTTTCGACACTGATCTGAGGGTGCCCTACTACTCCAATCTACAACACAATCAAAAGAATTCTATCAATCTCTCTCATTACACTTGCACCGAGTCTGTCCGATCCATGGCATCGTCAAATGATGGTTTTAGACAATCTGGTTTGCTCGTTTTCCCCTCCAGAAACTTAGTAAGATACAATCTGGTATCATGTCCCAATGCTTCAATTATGCAGGAGGCGTTTTTCGCCAATAAAGAGTCTATAACTTGCATGAGGCCCCTCAGATGTGTCTCGTAAATTGACGCGCCAACCCATGGCATTTCCGATTGTTTGAAGTTCATCCATGACAGAAATTGAGTCACCGATGCATGCACGACCACCAGGTCTTAGCATCCGGTCCATCTCAAGCATGATTGTGGAGATATCGCATCTGTTATAATGCTATGAATCAAATCAGGCTTTACAGAAAGAAACAAAAAAGGTGTCAAACCGCCACTTTACCCCCAATGCATCTCCTCCCACCCCAAGAACAAACATCAAATTAATGGAATGAAAACTTCAAATCAAACAATCAAGCATCATCATGGTGTTAAAACTCAACCTCAGCCAATGGAACAAAAAGAAAGAATGTATGCAGGATGATCCCGACAAACCAAATGTAATTCTGCATTTCATTTCTTTTCCGGTCATGATTCACTATAACTGAACAAGAGAGAGCCTATCCATTTTCCCAACCTTTATATTAACAACTTATCAGAAGTTAAATCCAACCCTGTTCTAGAGTAGCTCTGTTTTAAATTAATCATAACTACTAATATTTTGAATACTAGTTCTCGGTAAAATGTAACTCCCCTAATTAAGCAAATATTCTTGTGCAGTACCATCTAAAGCACACAAGGACAAGATAGTGATGGGAAATATATAAAACTCATTAAATAATGAAAATTTTCAGCTTCGAGGGTAAGAGAAAGAAGAGAAGGGGAGAGATCACCTTTTTTTCTCAATAGAGAAAAGGCCGGCTGCATGCAATAAATCGTATGTCCGTGGGTATGTATCAAATGGTTCACACCTGATGCATATAATGCCAATGAGTAACTTTTAAACCAACTGAACTTATTATAAGCAGCAAACAAAGAAAAACAGTTGGTAATGTACCAGTCATGCATTACTCCAATGAGTCCACGGTCATATATAACAGGTAATGTGTTGGGGCTGCTAACAGGAACCACATTCATAACCCAGCAATTTAAATCATGTTCAATTAGTGCAGCTGCAAATCTGTCCACCAATTAAGAGACCAGAAGCAATGAGAAAAATTTAGCAAAAAAAATAGAAAAGGAAGACCAGTAGAGCACAAGATAAATACATTACCCTCCAAAGCCAGCTCTCATGTCCATTACGTTTCTTAATCTAAACTTCTTCCATTTTAAACCACGAACATAACCATCAACTAACTCATGGAAATATCTGGATTCTGCTTTAAATAGCTCCTTTCTGGATATAAAGGCATCAATTTGTATGCTCTGAAGCCTATCAGGGGGAGTTTGCAAACGGTCCGGCCATGCTGTGACATTTGCTCCATAGCCATTTTCAGGAAGTCTTGTGATGCATGCCTTCAGATCAACATACCTGACTCATCATACAATAAATATCGTAACCTTATAGAACAAGAGGCGAAGTCCTCTACATGCACATGAAAACTCTTTTGAAATAATACAATAAAACTATCAGCAGAAATAAACTTAAACTGTGAAACTAGACCTCAAAGAAATGGTCTCACATTCAGAACTAAAAACAAAATATAAAAGGGAGTCCAACATTTTCAAAGAGTTCCTTGCAGGTTTATTCCTCCAAATTTATCTCCAATTAAAAGTATGTATGGCTTTAATCCAAAGGAAGGTGGTAGGAGGGAAAACAGTTGGTATGCATTTAATTAATATCTGAGTTTGATGAACAACCTATCTTACTTTAGAAAAATTATCAAACATTGTTAAGAGAGGAATCACGGACAGACATACCAAACTTTGTCTGGTTCGTCACTTGGATCACATAATGGAGGTTTGGTTCCTTCGTCCCGATTCAGATAGCAGCTGTTGTTAACCGGCTTTTTCCATATTGCAACATAGCCCTGCTTTGACACCAATTCCCAGCAAAGCCGCGTGGTGAGGTTAAGCATCTCTGGAAAAGGAAAAAAAAGAAAAAAAGATTTTATTTTTCCGAGGCCCAGACATGATTACTAAACCAACATAGAGGATATATTCTTGTCAGGTCATGGACCAAAAATTAGGTTGCTTCTATTAAACCAGTGATGTTATCAAACAAGAAGTTAGTACACAAGGTTTAATTGTTTCCCAGGTCCAGATATGATTACTAAACCCTTGCGCCCACTTCTCTTCTCGATCCTTCCACATTCTTGAAACTAGGGACAGAGTCATATATTATGCCTAAAGGACAGCTAGACTGGAAATTTTCATGTGCACCAAACAGCATTGTTTTGCGAAGCTTTACTGCAGTGGCAGAAAGCAATCGTGTGCACCAAACAGCATTGTTGTTGTACAGTCAAACAGAAATGATAGGTTATAGTTTTTTGTGGGATAGAGAATTGATTAAGTGGAGGCACAAAATGTTGTTTTTCTCTCGATTCATCTGGGTCAGGAAATGCTAATACAAAAACTGCAGAACTTTCAAACACTAACCAGTATGATATACACTACTAAAAAGTTTCACCAAACAAATCTTTGGCAGTAATACCTTGCCACTGCTCCTCTAGAACTTCTTTGTGCTTATAAACTGGCTGTGCTGCCCAAGCGAAGTATCCTCCTGCCCTGAGCATCCTATTAACCTCAAGCAACGATATGCCATCTTCAAAACAAAGAAGTGAACGAGGTCAAGAAAACACAATCAGAAGATGTCCCCCTACCTAAGTTACCATCATGTAACTAAGGCAGTTCACTGGAAAATAAAAAGTTAAATATAAGTTTTGCATACCGTCACGAGTCCAGTTAATCCTACATCGTGAGCAATGTATCAGGTCAAATGCCTGACTTGGGTACAATAAACGGTGAGTTGCAAATGCTGCTACCATTGCAGGCACACCGCGCTCAAGAGCAAATTGAATCTGGTTCTCATGGACGTCTTTAGGTGCAACTGACATAGTAAGAACATCTTGAGACAGCAGATACGCACCAAAACTCGCAACCCCACATCCTACATCCAAAACAACTCGGACATGCTGACCGAAGGTGATGTCTGGGACCGCCTGCACGATTTATACTTTGACCATCAGGAAAAAAACAAGATATAACAGTAATCGAAAGCTCAAATTACACATTTCCCAATCGCGTCGAATTTAAACAGTATTAACCTTAGAAATATCAGTCAAGTAACCATCTGCTCCATGTATAAACTGTGTACCACCTCCCGGAAACTTAAACTTGTTCTTCTGTCTGGTAATCCAATTCTGACCCCCTTTATCTTCCGCTAATTTTGTATGAGGTACATTGAAGAACCAAACCTGCAATGAAGTGACATTTTCATTAACAAAGTTCGAAAAGATTAATGCTTTAATCTTAAAAACAAACACATACATAATAAAAACTTTAAAATCTCCGAAATTACCTCATCCCGGCTTTTAGGCCATGGAATTGGGCTCTTGTAGCTCTTGGGCGCCGGAACCAAGCAATTCAAACCCCGACCAGCCTCCGGGCAATGCCGCTCGAACCGCTCGCCTTTCGCCGTTGATTTCAGCCTCTTAATCACCTCCACATTATCCAAACAAGGTATGTACTCGCTCATACTCTTCGGGCAGAGCTCGAACCTCTTCACACTCACCCGACCCGACCCGCTCCGCTCACTCTCCGCCACAGTCCCGTTCTGGCTGCCCCAATTCTCCACCACCTCATCGGGATCGAAATCCCCGACCTCGAACTCGTCAGACATGGTGCCGTTCTCGTCGACGATCCCGAACCTCTGGACCACATCGGGCGGCGGCGGAGACGGAAGCAACGGGGGTGGAGCTAGGGTTTCGTTTATGAGGGCGGAGAGATTGAAAGGCTTGTCTAGGTTGGGCGAGACGGAGACGGCGGCGGGTGCTCGGCTCGTGGTGGTGGTGAAGAAGAGTAGCTGCTGGGACCCATCGGACCAATGCTTCCCGAAGTAGAAGAAGGTGACTGCCATCATCACAAATCCGCAAACTTTCAGGATCAACGGGATTCGCAGCCAATCGCCATTGCCCAAAATTGTCATGAATTAATTTTTGGGATAATTAGTTTAATTCAATTGGGCGGAATCGGAAACGAAGAACGCCGTCGAAGCGAAACGAGACGCTGCGTTTTGGAGGGTTGAGGAATCGGAATTGGGGTGGTCCGAGAGTGAGAGCAGCGAGGACCTGAAGGTTGAGTGTGGGTGCGGTGTGGCCGAGGAAGACGACGGACACTGTTTGACTGCTTGCTATCGTCACCGTCACCGACGGAGGTGTAAAATTATTTTGTGGAGGGAGTGTGAGATGGTGACACGTGTGCATTTGAGAGGAGGAAATTGCAGTTGTCAGGGATGAATGTTCCGCGTTAAAGGGCGGGTGAAAAATCCAAACAAACTCTAAAAACAGATTAGTTTGCACTGTTTATGTTTAATCATCTTACTAATGTTAAATAAGCAAGGTGATGAACGTCATCTTCACTTAAGGACGGTGAGAAAAAAAATCCCAAATAAATAAACAAATTTAAGATCCACAAAAAGCAGCACAAGCAAGGTGATGCAGCAGAAAGAAAAGAGAGCTCGTAACCTGCAAAAAAAACCTCTACGGTTTAAGGGGAAAAGAAGATAAATTGGAACAATTCAAAAGAGTTTGAACTCCACCAATCTTACCCATCTTCGTTTGGAATTCAACGGCTAAAAACCCAAAAGGAATTTCAAAAAAGAACATTGCAAAATCAACGGGAGCCCAAGTTTTGCGGAACTGCCTTTTGCTTCCGGTGGAAGAACACCATGTATTAGAACCAAGAAAAAAAGGGATTTTTGAAGCCATCTCGCAAAGGGATGAGGGGTGAATAAAATCTGCACCGCATGTGGGGAAGAAGAAGGCTTGTTGAACTTAGAAGCCTTAAAAGTCACATAAAGAAAAAAGTAATGG
>JAOTRO020193523.1:0-10418 GCA_028566515.2 Pyracantha coccinea | reverse complement strand
TTGTCGAATTTTGAGGAAGTTTTAAGCTTCCTTTGCTTGATTTGTGCTATATGTCATTGATGACTTGTGTATTTGTGATCAGTCATATGCCATATGGATCTTTGTGATGCATCATTTGCATGCAACGAAATTTACATGTTTACAATAAGTTTAGTGCGACTTACTACCCGAAGGGCAAGCCATAGGCAGTTTTCCTGAAATTGTAGGCTACCTTAATGCACTCGGTAGCAACTTGCCTCCTCCGTCTCTGAGGCCCAGTTCCCCACGGATTAAGCCAAGAGACCCAAAATCCTTCAGTTAGCTAAGCCTTGAAAAGGACCATTGTGGCTACTTCTAGGAATCCAGGCGCAAATCATTGTGCACCTAGTTACACCAGGGTTGCCTGACTCATCCACGTCTGGATATTCGAAGTGTACAGTTTATCCTTCCGCATTGGAGAGAAAACCCATGTGGGTGTTGGGTAATTGGTTTACCCTCTCGCACTGAAGAGCATGGTTGGTCGTTAAGGGGCGCAATTCCTACGATAAGTCTCTAAGAAGGGCGCGGTCTTCCTTTGAAGTGTAGGAGTAATCAGTTGTTGTAAGCATGCAACCGAGCTAAGTTATAAATTACTTCTAAATTCCTCATTGAAAAATGAGTGAAACGAACAAAAAGTCAGTTGTAAGGTAGGAACTGCATAACAACTGGATAATCATTGCTTTGCTAGGTGGTGCCCGTCGAGCTACTTGAGTCTTCAGGCTTTGATGTAGTGGGAGGTCACACATGGTACTTCCTCAGATTTTAGGCGTTCCACTACTTTTTGATCTCTTTGTCATTCATGGTGGTGAGGGTGTAACTAACCTTACTGCCTACTCTATTGATCTTATACGAAACTTTCCAGATGGGATCCATCTTTTTTTAGCCTTCTCTGTGGGTAGTGATGAAGGCTTTTCTTAGGACTAAATCTCCGGGATGGAATGCTGGATCTTGGCCCTTTTGTTGTAGTTGGAGAGGAGCTACTGCTGGTAGGCTGCAATATGGGTGATGACCTTTTCGCGTTTCCCCTCTGCCAAATTTAAGTTTGTTGCCATCTCCTTTCCGTTTCGCTCAATGCTTGGTAGCAGAGTGCTAATACTTGGCACGATGACATTGGGAGGAATGATTGCTTCTTAACCAAATGCCAAAGAGAAAAGAGTCTCATTGGTTGCTCGTCATTTGGTTGTGCGATACGCCCATAGATATCCGGGAAGTTTGTTTGGCCATTTTCCTTTCTTATCAGAAATGGATTTCTTGAGGCAATTAGTTTACCATCTCGCACTGGAGAGCAATTAGTTTATTATTTCGCACTGGGAGTAGACCCAGATGGGTGTCGGGGAATTAGTTTACCCCCTCACACTGGAGAGCAATTAGTTTATCTTCTCGCATTGAAGAACAGACTCAAATGGGTGTCAGGGAATTAGTTTACCTTCTCGCACTAGAAACCAATTCGTTTATCCTTTCCCACTGGAGAGCAGACCCAGATGGGTATCGGGGAATAAGGTTTATCCTCTCGCACTAGAAAGCAGACCCAGATGGGTGTCGGGGAATTAGTTTACCCTCTCGTACTAAAGAGCAATTAGTTTATCATCTCGCACTGGAGAGCAGACCCAAATAGGTGTCAGGGAATTAGTTTACCCTCTCACCTTAGATAGTAATTAATTTATCCTCTCGCACTGGAGAGTAGACCTATATGGGTGTCGAGGGATTGGTTTACCCACTCGCACTGAAAAGCATGGAAGTTGTTGTTGTGACCGCAGCTAAGGAAAACTGGACTGTTAGATAAATGAAATAATCCTCAACTGTGAGGTCTTGTTCGGTGATTTACTTGAGAATTTGAACTACTTGTGGAACCCGCATAAGGGTGTAAGTGGGAAGCGCATCAAGCTGCTTCTGAACTTTCGTCAAGTATTGCATCATCGTTAGATATTTCGTCGTGTGCCTTTCTAAGGCTCGGTTGGTGATCAGTTAAGAATCTGAATGGATTGAAAGCTTCTTCACCTCTAAGTCTTTCGCTTGCGAGGGCTGCTAATAAAGCCTTGTCTTCTGCTTTGTCGTTGGATGCTTTGAAGTTTAAAATGTCTGGGAATGGTCAGCGCAATTAGGAGCCACATGGCAAGATCGGTAGGGCTAGGAGCCGTGGTGCAAGATCAGCAGGGCTAGGAGCCGTGGTGCAAGATCAGCATTGTTAGGAGCTATGGTGACAGATCAAGGGCTGTCTGGAGTCATGGAGTAGGTTGGCACGACTAGGGCCAATTTAGGCCAGGTTGTGCACAGCAAGAGGAATTGGACCACTAGGTTCTAGATGCTTGGCTACTGGTGATGTGCTGCTCCAGTAATGAATCGTCTGGAATGATAAGAACAAGACATGCCATTGGTTTGGGCTGATGTGTCCTTCTGATACTTATCTGCCCTCATTGAGCAGTTAGGTTGGGTTGTTGTGTTTGTCGGAACAGAAGTAGTCTTTGTATCTACCAGTGTATATGGGATGGTTCTATCTGCTCAATCTTGTCAATGAAAAGTGACCTACTTATGGTGGTCATGTCTCATCAGAGCACCTCATCAATAGTTTCATTGCGTTGGAAATTGCATAATCGTTCAGTCAAGAGCATTTCAACTTCTTCCTAAGTTTGCCTCTGCTAGGGCAGCGGAGCTTTCGGCTGCCCCCAATCGTGACCTATTAGTCTAGACTGTTCTTCCCTATGCTTGGTTCGTCTATGTCGTGGCTGCGGTGCATGTGGTAAGTTCCTGGCAGGTGAACGGGTTACTTGCAGGCTACCGATTGAACTTGTACCGGATTGAGTGACTGCTTCTCTCCGTCCGTCGTGATGCCTGCTCTGATATGAGGTGAAGGATGCTCCTTTCAGCCTAACCGCGAATGAACACTTTGCCTGGAAGGTTGTCCATGTTGATTATCGGAGTGTGGCTCCAACCGTGAATGTATGCTCATTCGTAGGCCTAACCGAGAGTGCACTCTTCTCCGCGCACTGAGACGAGAGTATACACTATATCGAAGACCCAATGATAGGTGCATTATTTATCATACTCTCATATTAATTATCCTTAGGTTTTGTTAAGGAATTGATTATAAAAGAGCTTATTAGTTTCCTTTCCAGTTTCAGCTATTTTGCACACTTAGAACGTTTTTGGTGATAATTCGACTTTTCGGAGAAGTTTTGATGCAAGGTTAATTGGAAAAGGAAGCTAAGAGGTTTAAGATTGCTGTGTCCGAATTTCATAATTTTCCATGTAGCTAAACGTTCCAGTTTTCAAAATCAATCTCGTAAAAGTTGTTTTCCCGTTAGAATTGCGCAGCTGTGGGAGAATGATGATTTGAAGGCCTTCACGATTTTTCCTAGTGGCGTGCGATATATTCTTAGAAAGATAAAAGATAAAGCTACATTTCCCATATTTTTACAGAATTTTCCAGAAGAGAAATAGACCTCAAACTTGGCGTGCAAGACAAATGACGTGTTTCCCAAGCCAAGTTTGAGGTCGATTTCTCTTCTGTCTTGCACGCCAAGTTTGAGGTCGATTTCTCTTCTGGAAAATTGTATAGGAGTTCGTTTTATTTAGGAGAGTTTCTCCCAGACCTTTTAATGGTTTTTTTTAGTATAAATAAGGTGCCCTAAGCTCTCTCTAGATAACCCATATCACTCGACATCATACTACCATTCACCATCTCCACAATTTGTGAAGAAGAGCTTAGGGATGTGCTTGTCCATGGATTCTAGGTTCTACCTTTCTTTTATTTTTATTTCTCTATGTAATTAAGTTTTTTCTAATGTTTATGATGAAGTCATGACATGAATATTTACGAAGTACTTTGTTAATTATTATTCAATTATATGCCATGTTATATTCTTAATCTTTGTGGGTATTTTATTCTAGGTTCGGATTTCTAATGACTGATCACCTTTAGGAATTTTGCTTCTAGATAGTTAGATAAATCTATGAGGATGTCCAATATCAAGCTAGTCCTACTTGGTAGACATGATTCTTCTACACTTAATGGGTTTTTATGTGTTTAATTGTATACCTAACCAATAGGATATAATTATCATGTCGAGATACAATTTTTTATGCCTGACCACGGATTAATTCATACCTTAGAAAGAACAACCTTTAACATTGGCATGGTAATTGGATAATAGTTGGCTCTAGGACAAGTAAATAGGATTGTTGTTGGTGGATTAATAACCTTAGATTGTTTCTCAATTTTCTCAATTTCTTCTTGTGTCGTGTGTTTGTTTTAATTAATTGTCTTTTCTTTTTCTTGTTAATTATAGTCTTAATCAATTATTTAATTCAATCTATCCTTTGTTTGTTTAATAAAGTCCAGCGTGATTAATCAGTTAAATTGGTGTTAAAGCAATCCCTGTGGGATCGACCTCGTATTTGCATATATTACAACAATTGATTTGTGCGCTTGCGAGTTTAATTTGGTTTAAATTAATCTATTATTTAGGTTAGTTTAAATACACATCAAAATACACACGAAAGTTATCAGCTTTAGAGGATTGAAGCAAAATTTAACAAACACACATATCCAATCCAGTGCAACAGAAAGAGTTAGTGTTAAATTTGCATTAGCGATAGTTAATTACCTATACATTTCATTCAATTAGTACATCATAAGAAACATAGGGAATGAAAACATAACGAACTCAGCATAAGAAACTTCACTGAGATATAATCGGCATGAATGCATTAACACAAAAGAGTTGCAGACACATAAAAAAGAAATCTCAACTCCATAAATTTACAACTTGCCTGACCAAAAAGCGAATCCTGACTAGCTTTCTCCAATTTATCAAGAGCAGCCTTTCTTTGCTTTTCATGCTCATCTCGGCTCTCAGTGCTGCCTTGGCTTTCCTTTTCAGTATCCCTTTCCTCGTCCTTGGCAGATTCTTCTGAGTCCTCAGCAGCTTGCATGTCGGCAAGGCTCTTCGCTGCCGTCTGAGCAGCCACAGCCGCCTGCATCCATAAACAGCTACTTCACAAACCGGAAAACAAAATGCACCAAACCTAAACTCTTCCATATGGACTAAATACATAAATCTCTGCATAGTTTATAATTAAACTGCCACAAACAAATAAAAACATACACTTGTAATCAGATTACGGCACCAAACTCTTAATAGCTTAAACCTACTTTCAGATTCGCAATCTAAAACAGTTAATTAACTCCGCAATCATCAAAATCCACCAAAAATTACATCCACTAATCAACATTTCCCAAACTTATAAACCCTAATTTCCAAAATACACCAAATCAGGTAAACTTACAACACAAATGCAGATTCAAATACATTTATCAAACGCTAGAAACACTTACATTCCGAGAGATCTCTTCGGCGGCTTTCTGGAGATCTGAGAAGACGGAAGAAAAGCCCCAACCTCCCCATCCTCCGCCACTTTTCGCCGGCGACGCTTGCGCTTCAATTGCTTCTCCTTCTTCCTGTGGAAGAACTTTGTCCTCCTTGAGCGGCTGTTTGTCTTCTTGCTCCATTGCCGATTGAATCCACGCGCTTTCGAGAGAAATGGAAGTTTTGAGGAATTTGATCGAGATTTTTGTGAGTTGGAATTTGGGTGAAGTTGGTTTGTACGTTTTGTCACTTCTGGGAAGTTGAGATGGACGAAAGGAAAGCTTTCCTCTCCATCTACTTCATCGGCGTGGTTTAGAAGTCAAGGCAGCACGTAAACGCCGTCGTTTGGGATGGTTTTGACTTTTGAGAGAGACTCGTTTGGCACTACCAAATTACAACCCACTCCAAATTGCAGGACCAACAGATCTACCGTTGGGGATTTGCTTTATTCGAACCCAAGTGGCCCGCGTTGGTTTGAAACTGATAAATTATACAAAACTACCTTATTATGGGTTGCAACAATTTCATATTTAATGTTTTAAATATTAAAATGTCAAACCTTCATTATTAATTCATCAAATTGGTTGTTAAGCGATGACATGAAATGCAGGGGCATATTTTGCTAACATGTCAGCCAACTTGTGCGAATGGTCGAACACCTAATAAAATATTTAATTATTAAAATAATCACCTCAATTTGGGTCGAAACACAATTTCATACCTTATATTTTAAATATTGCAATGTCATATACCTTAACTCATGAATTCATTGCAATGTCAGACCTTCGTTAAATTTTCTGTCAGTTCTGATGATAAATGATGACGTGGTCTGAGTGGGATCCACTCCTTGGCCATTGGAATTAAATATTAATTAATTATTAATAAATTAAGAATTTTTATTTTAACAATTAAAGTTAATTAAAAAAGTATTTTAATTAGTTATTTTGAAACAACTATTTTATTAATTAAAAAGGCTTGATTAAATGTAATTGTACTTTAAAAACTTAAAAAAACAAAAACAAAAAAAACAATGAAGGCTGCCTTCTTGTCAAGACCTCTTTCAGGCCGGCTCCCCTACCGACGCTCTTGCTTTGGCAAGAACCAAAATCCACCCCGCTGTGAAAGTACGTTCACGTTTGTCCTCTTTTTTCTTCTTTCTCTCTCCTATTCTTCTCTCTCCAACCTTACAAATCTGTTTCTCCGGCGGTTCCAAGTTAGAGCGAGAAGCCCCTTTCTTCGTCATCGCCTTTGTCGTCCTCCGTGGAATCTCCTACTACCTGCACGTATTCCAAGCAGTTGCTCATGGAGGCCGCAAAGGCCATTTCTGAAGGGAAATTTGAGGCTGGGACGGATAATCTCACCCCGGATACCTAATTTTTCAATTTTTTTTAATGAAAATGGTTTCAAAACTTTACATTTTAATCAAAAACTATCTAATAATTTTATTTAATAATAAGGACAAGAGGAAGAAAAAAAACTTACCATACATGCGTGAGTAAACTAGCCAGTGACTGTGCCAAATGTTTTCATCAAGATTTTTTTTCTTAGAATAAGAAAAAAGGCTTCAAATTAAACTACTTCCCAGTTTTATTTTTGTAAAGTTGCTTCTCCATAGTAGTCAAGATGATGAGAGATTTTTTAATGTGCCCGAAACACAGTACACCATGTTTCTCTATACAAGTGGTGAGATTCTTATGTTAAAAAATTAATAACATAACACGTGATGTACCACTTATGTTACGGGCATAAAGAAAAATTTCTCCAAGATGACACTCAAGCTCAAGAAATTGGATGGAGTGCTACATTTAATTATTGTAGGTTTGTATATAATGTGAGGGAACTTTAATTTGGTAATTGAAAACAACTTTTTTAATATAATTACTGAGAACATAATCTTCTCAAGGTTTTGATTTAAAGGATAACTTATAGGCTAATCGTTTTTGGCGCAATGGATGCTTTTACAAGACTAAACAGGGTCTAAGTTTCAAACCTTATGAAACTGAACTGACACACCCCGACCTAAATCAGGGCATGCGGCCGTCACGTGAGCGTGACGAAGCCAAATGCACATGTGGAAGCGTTTAGAAATGTGAACCAACTTAAATCTTATCCAACATCATAGATGAAGTTACGACAATCTGGATAGAGTTATAACATAATTAAATGCATAAGTTCAGAGCAATCCTAGGTGCAGTCCAAATGGACGAGAATAACATGAATGGAAAGGAAGGTCCTACATCTGCCAGCTGTCAGAACCGTCGTCACCCTCGTAAGCTATGAAATAATAATTTTGGTACATACCAATACGTTGGTACGCTATGAAATGTTTATTTTGATATGTACCAAAACGATGGTACGTTATGAATCCCTAAAAGTGATTGTTACCAACCCTCAAACCAACTTGACTAACTTGTACCAGCCTTTGTAAAAAAGAACTGGAAATAATGAAACATGAATAAACGGAGTGTTGGAAAATAAAAAGAAAAGTATTTTAGGATTTGATTTAATTAGTAATTTTATATGATTTAATTAGGATTTTACTATTATTTGATTTGGTCTAGGTTTCCTTGTTTTGTAGACAAATGATTGTTTTGATTTATTTCCTGGTATTGCTTCTTTGTAATCTTATAAATACCTCTTTATGGAGAAGAATCAAGTATTGAAGTTGTTATTTGAGAATTGTGAGATCGTAAAGAATTCTATATTTACCATAATCCCTTTATTTTTAACTCCGAGGATGTCAACTATGCTAAGACTGCTGAGGAATCCAAAAAAATAATTGTTATGATTTATTTCCTAGTATTACTTCTTGGGTTGAAGGTGGCAGCAACGAACGGAAGACCATAAACCATAATTGACAAATTTTTTTATAACGGTCCCACCAGTCAAAAAGACATGGTCGCACCAGACAAAAGGTCGAAACGCTATCCGGATTCGGATCTTCGAATATTTTTGTAGGGATCTGGATAATCAATCAATCACATCCGTTTATCGTACATCGTACGGTTAGTTTTTGTTAGATACAGTTTGTATTCAATTTTTAATAAAAAATTTAAAATAATTTATGACCGCACGATATATTATAAACGGATACGATTGATTAATCATCCGGATCTTTACAAGAGAATCTGGATAAGCTCTGGTAGGGTCATCAAGAAAGCAACCCTAACCTTTAGCAAACACTAAGTAGGCAAGCTATAGACCTTGAAAAATATGAAGGTGGACGACAATGAGAAACCCGGATTGCGCTTGGACTTTTTTTTAAAATTTATTTATTTTTATGGTCAGAATTGGGTTTGGACTTTGAAGTAGGATTTAAACTATCCCCTTGAACTTAGACAAGAAATATCTTGGATAATTAAAAAAATATTTGCTATACTATGTAACGAGGTATCTATACCATGTAAGTTGTTGTCTTAATATAAAAGAAACATTAATAGTTGACATTCAAGTATGAACTACTAAACAAGAAACCATTACAGGCTGCTACACTCGTCAATTTGGAAATTGGTGAGTTATAAATTCCCGTGAGCGGTATCCTATATGTTATTATAAAAGTGGGGGAATTTTTTTTCAAATATTTTCCACTTGTATAATGACATATAACATATATATCCGTATTCTGGATACATTAAAAAATCTCACCATGAACGGTGGGCCACTTTATTTGAATCCTTTTTAGGGTTGCTTGTTCAAGTATCTAGCCATTAGTTTAGAAATAAAAAATTGTTATAACAATCATATAGTTCATACCAAAATAATTACACCATTGAGCTGGAACTAAGAACTTGGCATAATAGGGTATGGATGTTGGAACCTGTTTTCCTTCCCTGTGTGTTACACTGTTACTTGTTGGTCCTTCGTGTACTATTAGAACAATATATACTCTCCCTCATTTCCACGAAGACAATTCTTATTCTTAACGTGATATCATTGCACTGCACACTAAGGATACGAGAACCATTCATATTCTTTATTATCATTTAAATATTATCTCTAAAAAACTTCGTTCAATTTGGGAGCAGTTTATTAATCTATATGTGTCTAACAAATCAACGCTCACGATAACAAGTAGTATCATTATGATGAACCGTCAATTTATTTGATTCATATGAATGACTAAAACGTCTCCAAATCAAATAATTTTTTTTTAGATGATAACGTTTTTACAGTTGAATGATGCCACCTTAGCGTTGTGAATTTTTTGTCGCTTATCCAAAGTATACCACAAATTAATTCTCAATTTATTATCCAAAGTTCCTAAAATTTAGCAGATATATATTCCAGTACTTAATCTCAACTAAAAGTCTTCTTTTAATTATAAAACCTACTTAATATATTCTTCTACTGGTATATATATCTCAACGTCAAAATCTTGCTTGTTAAAAGATTCAAATTGCTAGTACGGTTAAAGAGGAGAAAAACTTGTGAGGGGCTTGGCTTGCCACTAAACGATACTGAGTAGTACTATCACCCACTCAAAACTTTCCCGGTGGTAAGTCTTAAGCCTTCAATTATAATATTTACCATATTTTTATATTTGAAGTTTTCATAATAAATATTAATTCTTAATTAATATTCTAATTCATCTAATCTTCTATAATTTTTCTTTCTTTATCTGTCTCTTTTTATTCTCAGGTTGTCCCGCTCATTTTCTTGCATTTCTTCAGAAATATATGCAGCAGTAGGTAAAAAAGAAAGAAAAAAGAATTCACTTGAGAACCAAAGAAAACATCAACCGTGTTGTGATTGAGAAAGTCAACCACCCTATAAAATCTTGGCCGACACATATTTTGAATGAACCAATAGAATCATGGAAGCATCGTTTTCTTTTTTATGGGGTTTGAATTTCTGTACAACAAACTACGAGAATTTTTTTGTTTGAAAATGGTAGATTCAATTTGTATCATCTTTGTTGAATATTAGAGATTTGTGTGTGAATCAAGTCAAGTTAATCTGATAGAATCAGCCATTGAATATATATATATATATATATATATATACAAAGGACAAAATCGATTGCTTCCTAGTTTC
>JAOTRO020193513.1:0-10419 GCA_028566515.2 Pyracantha coccinea | reverse complement strand
AACCCTATTCACAATCAAACCAGAAGGCACAGAATCTCCGACAGACCCCACCAGAAACTGTAAGGCCGTCTTATATGCAGAATATTTGCAATTTTATACGGGTTCTACTTTCGGAATAAAATTGTTCATACAACAGCAAACCGGTTGTATTGTATTATCTGTAACAACTATATTATATTTTGTAAAAAAATAAATATTATAGAAGCCAAGCCACACAAAAAAGGTTAATTAAAAAGCAGGAAAAGTCACAGAAAGGTCGAAACGTCAACAGCCACCTGTAACTGTAATTCCCGCATTTTTGCCTCCTACCGCACGTTACTTACTCTACAAACATCACCCATTCATTTAATGATTTCTGCCTGAGTGTATTTACATCACTGCCCCCACTCGGTCGTACGGTGGTACCGTGTCCACCCCTAAGGACTGGGTGCCAGCACCTAGCGCATTTCTCCACTCAAATGAACAGTAATAGACTGAAGTGAACAGTAATAGACTGGATAGTGCCCCATTTTATTTTTGTCATTTGAATCCAAATTTTCATATATTTTAAAATTTAAATCCATCAAATAGAATGGTGAGTTATTGAAGAGAGGTGAGCAATTCATTGAAGACCGGTGAGCAAAATTATTTCCTTTTTCACGACAATTTCAACTTACGTTCTACTTTAATTTTTATTTCTCAATTTTATTTTAACTACAAATATATCTAATCTTAAGATTATATAAACTTTGACAATTTGTAAATAAAACTTTTTTTTATTCATGAAATATTATTATTGTTTTTTATTTTTAGTTTTATTCTCAATGCTGAGTGTTGACTGCTTACCTTTTTCTTTTGTAGTAAATAATTATCATGATACATGATAATTCATAGAAATTATCAAGTAGTAGTAGGGGTGCATGTGAAGATAAAAGGATAATGTCGAATTAAATCTAAAGGAAATGAATAAAGATTTAACAGAGAGATATCAAATCTTAGGAAGTTTTCAAAATTGTGTGGATAATTTCAATTATTGAGTTTGATTTTTCAAAAAAAAAAAAACTGGAATAGTAAAGGATAAGTATTTGAATTGATGACCTCGCAATGAAAGGGAAGACAAATGACATAAGAATTAGTTTGCGTGTAAGTTAGGTCAATTAGTTAAATGAGTTAAGAATTAGTTTACAGATGTAAGTTAAGTCAGTTGATCAAGGTAGTGTACCAGTTTGTTCCTTTTAGTTTTTACAATTAAGATCGAATACTCCTCATTGGTTAGAATAGTTCAAAACATATAAACATCTTGTGAAAGAAAAAAAACTTTGTTTAGCAAGGGCACGTGATTGAACTGATCCAACTGCCATGTTTCCAAGTCAAGTAGTTCCATGTGATGAAAGTACTAATCTCTACCTACCATGTTCCACAAAACAATACAAAAACATCAGAAATTGGTTTTATTTATTTATTTAATTAAAAACAAAGGTCATCGAAACAGAAAAAATAAAATAAAATTCATGAAGTAGTAACTAATCCAATTTGTTGTCGACTTATCGTTGGACCTTATCAGGTGAGCTGCTGCCGTTACTGCTACTGCTGCTGTTATTGTGGGCAACACCGGCCAAACCGGTTTTCTTCTTCTGCCAATCATCAGAAACGGGAGCTGGCGGCGATGAAGACGATTCCGTTGCTGTGGAAATGGCGTCAGCAAGAGCAACTGGCATGAGGCAGAAACCTTGCTTTGGAGATGCTGCATTGCCTTGTTCCCGTCCGATTCAATCAGCTTCACTACTTGTTCTGAAGCAGTTTCGTCGAAGGAAATGTCAGCTGCTTGACCGATTGATGGCAACTGCGGCAAACCATTCGTGACCTGACATAGATTCACTTATCAGAAAAAGTCATCAAGTTTGTTCTTATTTCTTAGCACACAAGAAAATCTGGGGGGTTCCCTTTTTCGGGTGTACGAGGTCTTTTTCAGTTTTTTAGTAATAATGGGTGACGGTATTATGCCTAAAGTTTACGAGTAGTAAATAAGAGAATACTAAAGACTCGAGGCGTAGAATTTCTAGATTATGAAATTATGATACAAGGTACTTATTATAAGTAAATTGGACCAAAGCACCTTAGCCACATAGAGAGAGGGGGCTTAGCACCTTAGTTTGACAGCCTTTACTGTCTGTGATGAGATTGAGAGGGACAACCGCCCCTGCTGCCCCAATTTTGCTCATGCTTAGTTCCTGCAAATCGTTATGTCGATCACTAAATTATGATATCGGTTCTTCTTACAGTGATTCGTGCAAATTTTCCCACCAAATTTGAGTAAATCGCCATCTTGTTCAATGAAAAAACAAAAATGTAACATTCATATAGCAAGTGAATATTTCGAAAAACTGAATTTTTTTATGACTGAAGCACAGAATCGAAAATGTGAGTGAAAGTTCTCCATCATACCTTGACTTGGAGCTGAAGAAGTCTGACATACTCAATGATTTCATCAAGCATAGATGCCTTGTCGGTCTGTAAAATCATGAATGATATCAGTACTTCTCCAAATCCAACCGGAATTGATTACACATGACGTATTTCAGCGTGCAACAGAAGAGCTTACCTTGTTAGAATTTGGCACAAGTTATTGCAGATTCTTCATCCTATCAGCAATTTTTTCTCTCCGAAGCTGCAAATAAAGTGGACTTCAAAAATCTAATTGTTCAGGTATAAGAAACAGATAATGCATTGAAGAATCAAAACGTTAATCAAATTACACAACTAACCCTTTCAGCAATACTGTGTGGATCGGTAGCCTGGCCTCATACGAGGCTTTCCGGTTCCAGCAAATTCACCAGCAGGGGCAGTTGTATTCTGCAAGTGAAGATGTAAGTTTCTGTAATGCCTGCTAGATAGAGTACCTGCTCTACTGTTTATAACTGAGAAAATTAATGAGAGTCATCTGTCCAGACTCAAAATTCGACACGAATCACAACCTTAAATTAACTAATCCAAGAGAAAGGTGGATCCAGGATAAGTACCTGTGATAAAGTCTGCAATCCAGGCATACGAGGAGCAGAAGAGAGAGAAGGCAAAGGATAATTTCGTAAGTCATGCATTCCCTTCTATATTACACAAGCAAACAATTGTAAAAGCATTTCACTCACCAAAAATATAAATACCTTACATCCCAAATACAAGTGAAGGAACTAGCATCTGCAGCTAAAAACATTAAATTTGTCAGTGATTGCAGATTGATACCTTAGTGGAGACTAAAGCAGCCGGGTTGTTGTGATCGCTTGCGATGGAATAAATGTCATTATCCCCATAGTCTCTGTTCATGCCAAAGCTGCACATTTGGTGTTGTCCCATACCAGGAATACTAGCAGAAGGAACGCCCTCATAAGATTGAAGAGGCCACACTTGAGAAATTGGAGAAAGGGTTTCAAAATCTCCGTTGAATCCCAGGAAGATGGGTGGTTCAAAGCTACTGCATCCCACATTTTCTGGTGCAATGGAGGGCAGAGATGTTCTCACCATATTTCCATCCACAATATATTGCATGCCCATATTTTGAACTTCGCAGTTTTTTCCACCATCTTGTGCATCTGGCTCAAAATCTTGAAGAATAGATGAAACATCTTGAGCAACTCAGCTCTCCAAACTGTTGTACGAATTAGTCAGACATGTAGGTGAAATAGTGTCCTCATGTTCATCCACGGCAACTACTGAACCAAGAAGCACTTTATTCGGTTGCTCAGATCCACAACATTGTATTTCCTTCACATCGACATCTAACCACGATGAGGAACTGAATGTGATTAATGTACTTGTCCATCGTCAACAGGAACGGCTCTTCTTCTTCTTATTCTTCTTTTTCTCCTTCCTTTTGGTTTGTTGAGCCTACGAAGAACTTCTGGTCATTTGATGCTGGCTCCACCTAAAACTTCATGAAAAGTGGAGATGAATCTGCTTAAAGACTTGGCTGCTGCTGATGAATTTAACAGTCACACATGGTTTAAAAATTAAACAACTTTGTAATAAAGTGTCGAAAGAACTTAAATTTAACAGCAATGTAACCCCAATCATAGATTCGAGCGATCAACACACAGATTTATGAAAAACTTTGCATCACACACACACGAGAAAATCAGTAACAAGAAGTGTGTGATGCCTCATTCGCACTCAACTCAATACAGAGACTACTGCATAAGAGAAGTTGCAATGATCTCGTAGTTCAAAATGGTGAAGAGCGTTTACCTTAACCAAAGTCCTATGTTCAAATCCTCTTTTTTCGATATCACTTGTATAAAAAAGAACATAGAAAAGAAGCCAAGAGAGGAGAAGCAGCAGTTTGCAGCAGTTTTAAGCAGTAATGTACAACCAAAAAAAGAAAACTAACAAGACTCACAAATCACAACAGAAACCGCCCTTGTAGGCTTTTACAAATCGAGAATATATTACCCTTTTATGCACTGGTGTCAACCAGTGATTGGTCCAAGTCACCATGATTTCAAAAAAAAATTCCAGTTGACCGTAGAACGTTACAGATATTTCAATGAGCTTTCAAAGATTCCGCAAAGTTAGCTCCAAAATCTCTCCAACTGATGCATGCATGCAGATGCAGCGCAGCAAATGTAGGGCATTCTGGTACTTTTGGCGGTGACAAGTGACTATCCGCCCCAGTTAAAGCGGAGGGGTTTCGGTTCCTCTGGTTGCAGACTTGTAGTCGGAGGTTCTTCCTTCACCACTTCTTTGTTGACCAAAACAAACATTTTCCATGCCCCCTGTTTTTTGTTGGTCAGGGATATTTAAGTAATTCAATTACTAGCTCAAATATGCATGTGCATTGCTTTGTTGAGGTCGATTTAGTTCGGCTTCAATCAAAATCAAAATTTGGAGAAAACTTTGAGTGTTACAATATGAGTGGACGACTACACATATAGTATAGCATTGAAACAGACAACACTTGGACATATCGATCTTTGATCATTTTGTATGTTTATTTGCACGAGTTGCAGTGGAAAACGAGATTGAGTTTTGATGGACCAAATGGAGGGTCGCCTTCGCCTTGGGAGTTAACTACATTCAACTTGGTGGCGTCGCTAAATACCAAAGGGCTGGTGAACGGGAGATTCTTACATGCAAGTATGCAACCGCAGAAATATCCTCGTCACCTTCCCTTCGCGTGACTTGATAGGGTGATGGGGAGAGGATGGGAGACGTTGGAAACACCTGCATGTTAACTTTACAACTGCTTAGAAGTTAAAAAGTGAACTGAAGTTATGTCCTAACCGAAAACTCACTGGAACTACGAAAATTCTGAAGTATAAGAGCATGGAGATATGGACGATTATAACCCCATCTCTGTTCCATGGAAAACCTTGGCCGTCCTAGAAGATGAAGATACACAAAGTGGAACTTATCTGATGATTTTCAAATATGTCTAACCAAAAATCTTTTAAGTAAATTTTGTTGAAATGCATTCTAATAAGAAAACAAATATGTAAAGTTTATTGCCACTTGTTTATTTATCAACAAATGTCTGCAATCCAGATTTGTGTTGGTTCAAACCGTCTTCTGGCGCTCTAAAACTTTCTTCGATATACATTGATAAATTACAACACTTGAAGTACATTTTAGAGCAACTCAACTCCTGTTAATCCTGCGACAATTGTGGGTATGATTGTTGTTCATAAGGTCTCCACAGTTGTAGCAGAAAGCAGTTCTGCACCTGTAATCAACACCAATAAGCAGAAAATCAAAGTGCATTCAAGAATTTACTGAACGAAACAAGTTGAAATAGTGTTGAGTAATTTGTAATTACAGGTCAAATGTCGGCAGAGCAATGGGGTGTGCCTATATCAATCTCTAAAAAGTGGAATACTTGTCCGTATATATGCGGTAAATTTAAGTTTTAGTTAATAGACTGGTCATTTAAACGAAGAAAATTCAAGTTTAAATTTTGCACCTAAAAGAACTGGGAAGTTCTGATCTGAATTTAAGAAAGGATTGACGTCCTATGTCATTCTTTTGAACGTAATCAAAGAGTAATGAAGCTGAGCAGAGAAACTATGCCAGTTATTCTGTCCATCTACCGTCACAGTTGTGTTCACTCTTTTCACAAATCTAGTAAAATGTATCAAGTCATGGCAGCTTATATCTACACACTCCCTCATCAGAACTCCAGATTACTCCTCATTTCACAGGCCAATTTGAAGAGCAAAGACAAAGGATTCTACAGATAGGAAATTAGCTCAAACTCCTTTGTTATTTGAGAATATAACCTTACCGGAGATGCCAGAATGCCAACAATTCCTCAAACTAGGGATTCGCTGTTGTATTGTAAAGGTACTCAAGGGTAGATGGTTTCCAATGACAACGACAAAGGTACATGGTTTTCAATCATGTAAATCTCGGGGTGTCAGCAATTGCTGTTTTTAGAGGTTCAATGAGATAAATAAGTTAGAAATCAACTTTATATTGTTGGTGCTTTTATACAAAATTTTGTACAAATGGTATGCGTATATGCCTCCTGAAGTGTACTAATTGGTTTGGTTTGTCCAATGCAGCTTCCCTCATCTCTGGTTCTTATCTAACTTTAAACAATAACGAAGGCAGAACATGATAACATAATCAGCCTCAGGAGATTTACACAACAAACAAGGAAGGCAAAGCAATCCAATTCCAAGTGATTCGATTATATCAGAAACAAACGACGAAATTCTTACTGCAAATGAATAACCAAGTAGTAATTCCAACAAACAATTGAAGAAACATAGCAGACAAAAACTAACCTGCACATCATGAACATGCAACCCACCGATTTTTCCACATAGAACCTACAGTTGGGGCATCTTCTCCATTGTTTCTTCTGCGCAAGGTTCATCAACATGATATCCTCCTTATTCAACTTTACAAACTCCTCGCATTCGATCCCCTCGTGCCAAGGAACCTTACAATGAGCACAGAACAGTCTCCAGCAATTAGGACACACAGATTGCCTCACAACCTCTGACCCATCATCAATCAACATTGCAGAGCAATCCTTATAGGGGCAGTAAAATTTCTCTGACCCAAGAATCACAGCCTCGCACATAGCAGTTCCCCAGCGATCAAACACCTCCGGAGGCAGAATCGGCCGGCAATACTCGGGTTCCAGCAGCCCTATGCAACCAGGAACAGGGCACCTAATGCTGGTAATGTTCTCTTGAAGCTTTGAGGCCACGTACTTAACCATACAGTCAATACAATAACCATGGCTGCAGTTTTCGATCCGAAACAACTCGATTCCCGACTTGTGATCGACGCAGATTTCACAAACGAAATCTGGGACACTTTTAGAATTTGAAGATTGCCCAGATTCAGTCACGGAAAAATCAGAAAAGGTTTTTTTTCTTCGCTTTCCGAAGGGAGTGTTGGATGGTTTAAACCTAAGAATTCTGAGCTCGTCGTCGCCGTCGTAGAAGTCTAGGGTTTCTTCAGAGAGGTCGATAAAGTTGCTTGCTTCGGTGGGCTTGGGAGCTGATTTGAGCAGAGAAGCCGTGATCGATCGGAGGTCTCCGCCGCCGCCGTCGTCGTCGTCGTCGACGTTGATGGGGATGGTTGAGGGATTCCGCGAAGTGGGTGTGAAGCTGAAAGCGTTGTCTTCCATGTCGAAATTGGGGATGTGGGAGTGAGACGACAGTGGGTTCTCCATCTTTAGCTTTCTTTCTTCTTCTCATTGGCTGTCAGCGTCACTGACAGAGACTGACGCAGTACGCTTTTGGATGCTCCGCCACTCTCTCTCTAATTTCACTTTCCTCCCCTTCCTTACTGTACACGCTATTTCGGAAAATATTTCGAGATACGTTTGATATTTGGACTCTAACTATAATTCAACCCTTAAAAAATGAGAGATGAATTTTCAATTTTATCATTTTGCATTATAAAATATAGAACTTCGATCGATTTATATTTTTAGTCGGATTGATTGTTTGATCCATCAACCATAGATTCAAATAATGCCTCACCTCACCTATTAACGACATCATTTAAAAGGATTGGATGATAACTACGCACATTGAACAGTAAAAATAGGCACAACAGAAAGAGAATGAATGTTCATTTGATCTTGATCTTTGCGGAGTGTAAAATGGACTGCCCTACATTTGCACGAACCTCTGATAATATCCACAAGTGACTTGTTTTTGGTAAAAGATGTACAATATTACTCTACGTAAATTTCGGCATATAGTATACATTAGTACTCCAGTGCACTTCTCTATTTGAATTAGAATAAATATGTTTTCGAACCCTCTTTAAAATCTAAAGTATATGCTCCAATGCGAATCTCAACAATCACTTATTATGGATCATGCATCTATTATATATATATATATATATGATAGATAGACCTATAGATTCGCAGCCAATATTGAATTGAGTTTTTGAGATGAATTTCTTCATCACACAAGTCACACACAAATGTTGGATCAATATAAATATCAACATCATGTTCGTGTTGCTTATTTTTCTTTTTTTCTGTTTTGTATGTAGTACTAGGCGTTTGGTGATAGAGGAGGGCATGAGCTCAAGCTTACCCTTTAATTTATGTGTTTTCCCGTGAAAATTTTGCTGCCAAACTCTACTCCTGTGCCCATCTCTCTCTCTCTCTCTCTCTCTCTCTCTCTAGGTTAGATTCTGGTGGAACATCAACTTCATTATACACACAAATGGAGAGTTCATCATCGGTAAGGAATCATCGTAATTTTCCTTTGGGGTGCATTGGGTACGTACTGATCACATTATCTTGCATCTAACCCGGCTGATAGGATTGGTTTGAATTTATGAAAAACTTTGCAGCAAGAAATTAGAAGAACGTCATCTAAATAGCAGCTAAACTTAACTTACGGATTAACATATTGATCACATTATCATTGCATCTAACCCGGCTGATAGGATTGGTTTTGAAGCGCGACAAAGGAACACACACACAAAGGAGAAAATCAGTAACCGAAGTGCGATTCCTGAATAGAGAGACTACCGCAAAAGAGAAGTTGTAAGGAACATGTAGCCCAAATGGAAAGAGCCTTTACCTTAACTAAAGTCCTCTAATTCAAAATCCCCTTTTGTCGATATTTCTTGTATAAAAAAGAATATAGAAAAGAAGCCACGGGAGTAGAAGCAGCAGTTAAAAGCAGTGATGTGCAACCAAAAGAAGAGAATTAATTTTAAGACTCGCAAACTACGACAGAAACGTTGTAGGCTTTTACAAATCAAGAGTATATTACCCTTTGTGCACTGGTGTCAACCAGTGATTGGTATATGTTACCATGATTTCAAAAAAAATTCCTGTTGACTGTAGAACGTTACAGATATTTCAATGAGCTTTAAAAAATGCTGCAAAGTTAGCTCCAAAATCTCTAAGCATGCATGCGTGCAGATGGAGTGCGGCAAATATAGGACATTCTGGTAATTTTGGCGGTGACAAGTGACAATCCGGCCCAGTTAAAAGCGGAGGGGTTTCGGTTCCTTCCACCATCTCCAACCGAAGGGTCAAAGCAACCGAAGGGCCAGATGGCTCGTTTTAGCCATCTGGTCTTCCAAGAAATTAATATTTTAATGAACAGTGCTTAGTTATATTTTTTACCATCTCCAACCGAGGGCCAAAGGGCCATAGAACTCGTTTTAGCCCTGTTACAAAAAACCGTCTCCAACCGAAGGCCAAATATAATTTAGTATTTAAATTTAAAAACTACAACAACTTATATTTAAAAACTAGTACCTACAACAGGATCTTATTGCACATCTTTGGGCCAAAACAAGCATGAAGTAGGCGTTTAAGTTTTATGTTGTTAAATGTTTTTAAAAATGTTGTTAAATGTTTTTTTTTGTTGTATAATTTTTACGCTGTTTAATGTTATTTAATGTTGTTTCATATTGTTTAATGTTGTTTCATGTTACCAAATTTAATTTAATGTTGTTTAATGGCTTAGGAAGTTATAGGGAAAAAAAAATTTAAAAAAATAAAAATAAAAATTTTGTTAAAAATAAAAAATAAAAAGTAACGGCTAGCATGACGCCAGCTAGCTAGCTTTTGCAATTTGAATTGTGGCCCGGCTCGGGGTGACACACCCCAACTGGAGTCAAGACGTGTTGAGCGTCACGTGAAAGTGACGTAGCCAAATGCGCAACAGAAGTGATAATAATAGAAAAATGTGAATAAATAAAAACATGGATCTTTTCCCTGTTTGTATAATTACTACTTAGTTAGTTCGACTACAGTTTCGTTTTACCTATGCTCTGATATCAAACTGACACACCCGACTCGAAATGTCCACTAGGACTCCAAATTGAGTTGTGCTGACAGACACCTGGAAGGTGACGAAACCATAAAGTGTAGTGACGTGTGAAATGGGTTCATTCCCGCTCACAGCGCACTCTTGTATTTAGGCAATTTTAGGTTTAAATTTATTCACA
>JAOTRO020193507.1:0-10419 GCA_028566515.2 Pyracantha coccinea | reverse complement strand
TTGAGGCCAAATGGCATGACCTTGTAGCAGTAGGTGCCTCACTCGATCACGAACGCGATTTTCTCCTTATCGGGCTCGTGCATAGCTATTTGGTTGTAACCAGAGCATGCGTCTAAGAAACTGATCATCTGGTTCCCAGAAGTTGAATCAACTAATAGGTCGATTCGGGGAACTGGATAAGGATCTTTCAGTTGCCCTTCTCTTTCTTCATTACTAGCACGATGTTGGCAAGCCATGTTAAGTGTGCTACCTTTTCTATGAATCCGACCTCTAGTAGCTTGTTGATTTCAGCTTCGATGATTGCCACTCCTTCGGGTCTTAAATGTCTTCTCTTTTGGATTACTGGTTTGGTAGCGGGGTTGACGTGCAGCTTGTGGCAAGCTATCTTGGGGTCGATACCGGACATGTCGAAAAGTGACCATGCGAAGACATCATGATTTTCCCTAAGGAAAGCCATGAGTTCTTCCTTTTCTTTTAGGCTCAGACGTGAGCTTATTCTAGTAGTCTTCTTCGGCTACTGATGATCGAGAATGATGTGTTCGACGTCCTCTTCGGGTTTTCATCCTGTCTAGTCTGCTGACGCGTTGATTTGAACACCATCTTCTTGATCTGTCTGCTGTAATTGCTATTTGGTAATTTTGTCGTCCTTTTGGACCTCGGTTGCCTCTACAAGGGTAAAGGTCTTTTTTTTTTACTCCTTCAGTACTTACACAGTGCATCGTCGAGATGTGGCCTAGTTAGACTTGATTTCTCCAACTCCTTATCCCTGGATGTAGAATCAAATTTTTTGATACTTGACGAAGGTTACAGCATCCAACTTTATTAGCCAAGGTCACCCTAGAATCCCATTGTAGGGAGACGAGTCACTTACTATCGTGAACATCTGCTTTGAGACAACTAGCAATGTTCTCACGTCAAGTGTAATGTTGCCGATGGTAGTCGAGGTGTGTCCGTTGAGCCGATGAGTACCTCTACTCAATGTATGATTGTGTTATCTAGGCCCATTTTCTGAATTACTGAGAGCTGAAGTAGGTTAACCGCACTTTCGTTGTCAACCATCATTCTGTCGACTATAGTGTGGGCTAGTTGGAAAGATAACACTAATGTGTCATTATGTGGGAAATCGACGCCCTTGACATCTTGCTCGATGAAGCCAACGATGGGTCCAGGTTGGGTGTTGACTACCTGGACCTGTGAGACTAATAGAGCCTGTTGGATCTTTCTCTTCTTAGAGTTGTTGGTGGCCCCTAAGTGCTCAAACTCGGCAAAGATGCCATTGATTCAAATTGTCTTGATTAACGGTTATTCGTCAACATCTACGTTCCTTCTAGGCTGCGTAGCTGGCTTGTCAAAGTATCTGTCGACCTTGCCTTCTTTCACCAGGTTCTCTAGGTAGTTCCTCTAAGTGTAGCAGTCATTAGTTGTGTGATTGGGACCTCAATGGAATGTGTAGTACTTGGTATTGTCTAACTTAGAGGTATCTCCATTTGATTGTTTCAGCATATTACTTCAGCAGCTTGAACCAAGGTTCGCTCTTGATGTCACGGAGGATTTGGTGGATCCGGATCGAGAACTTAGAGTAGCTTTTGGGTATCGGGCCTCCTTTAGTCGAGGATCAATCCCTGTACTTGGCCGCTTGCCTGCTTTTGTTGTTATACTGTTTCCCATCCTTCTTCTTTTGAGCTACTGCCGATTCTTTTCGAGGCTGCTCAGGTGACTTTTTCGCTCGTCGAGCCTCATCCCAAAGTGCATGCTTCTCTGCTAGAGTTAGATCTTCTTTCATGATCAATTTTCTGAACAGCGAGTGATCTGTTAGGAGTCCTTTTTGGAAAGTTGCACTAGCTATCGAGTCGTTGCATCCGACTATCTTTGCCTTCTCTGCTTGGAATCTCTTCACATAATCGTGAAGCGACTCCTTTGGGTTCTTCTTCATGTTGAACAAGTGATCGGATTTCTTCTTGATCGAGCAATAGGATGAATACTCCTTGGTGAAAACCAAAGAAATCTCATCAAAATTTCGGATAGACTGTGGTGGCAAGGTGTGGAACCAATCTTGTTCCTTGCCTTGTAGAGTGGTGGCGAATATCTTGCACATGAGGGTGTCGTTGTTCCGATAGAGGATCATTGCACTTCGATAGTGCTTTAGGTGTCTCTCCGGGTCTCCATGTCCTTTGAATGATGTGAAATGTGGCATGTTGAATTTGCGTGGAGGCTCTGCCTACTTGATCTCATCCGTGAAGGGTAACCTACTTATGTTGGTCATGTCTCGTCGTAGTTCCTCATCAATGACCTCATTGCGTTGGAAATCATGCAATCACTCAGTCATAAGTCTATCTACTTCTTCCTAAATTTGCCTTTGTTGGGGTGGCAGAGCTTTCGGTTGCCCCCGGTCGTGACATACTGGTCTTGGCTGTTCTTCCATGTGTTTGGCTTATTTATGCGCAGCTGTGGTGCGTGTGATACATTCTTCGCAGGCGAGCGAGGAAGAGGATACTCTTTACAGGCTTAGCCGAATTGAGTGACAGATTTTCTCTGTCTGTCGTGCTGCCTACTCTAATGTGAGGTGGATGATGCTCCTTGCAACCTCATCATTCATAACCTTCTTCTAAGCTTCCTATTAAGTTGCTTCAGTGTAGTTTTCTAGATTAAGCACATTGAGCTTGCACTAAGCAAACGCTTAATTCAAATCTCTCCACATCTTAGGAGTAGTATCATAAGTATCTACAATCTTAATTTCATTTCGATTATGAGATTTGAAGAGTTGAACCGTGGTCACTCCTCTCATAATTAGTGAATAAATTATGGGTACTAGAACCAGGTTCATGAGAGTGAACCCAAGATAAGGGACTATGAACAGGTAGCTTAAGAGAATCAGAATCATTCTCAATCTTAGTAATAACCACTGCATCTTCTACTGTCCCAAGAAAGTACAATTACATAAATTGTCTCCTTGGTTTATTCAACTTTGCACTCTCATCAAATACAACATTCCTTGACACAATGATCTCGTTGGATTTCAAATCATAAACCATGTACCTCATTTTTCTGGTTCTATAGCCAACAAATATTCCCTAATGTCCAGTTTTATCTAATTTATTTCTTTGCTCATATGGGATGTGAGTGTAGCATATTGAACCAAAGATTAATGCTCGACTCCTAGCTTTCTTCCACTGATATCCTCAATGGAGTTTTGTTCTGCAAAGCTTTAGTGGGACATATATTTAGTAAGTAGACAATAGTGTGCACTGCCTCACCCTAGAATTGCAATGGAAGCTTTTTCTCATATAGCATAGTCCTTGCCACCTCCACAATGGTTTTGTTCTTCCTTTCAACAATTCTATTTTTTTGTGGAAAGTATGCCACACTTAATTGCTTCTCAATTCCTACATCCTCACAAAATCTTTCAAATTCTAAAGAGATGTACTCTCCTCCTCTATTACTTCTAAGCCTTTTCAGTTGAAATCTACATTGTAACTAACCATGGCTTTAAACTTCTTAAATATCATAAACACATCAGGCTTGTTCTTTAGGAAATAAAATCAGCACATCCTTGTCTTGTCATCAATAAGGTAAAGAAACAATTGTTCCCTCCAAAGGTCTTTTTTATTGGCCCACATACATCAGTACGCACCAGTTCTAAAGGATTAGATTCCCTCCAAGTTTTGTCTTTGTCATGCCTCTCTGTGAGCTTTTCATGTAACACATCCTTCACATACATGATCCACACCTGACAATTTTGGCAAAGCCATAGACCATTTCTTGCTCCTGAAGTAACCTTAAACTTTCATAGTTTAAGTGACCAAACCTCATATGCCATCTCCAAGAAGAACCAGCAATCGTAGTTTTGTTTGCCATCACAAGATTCAAAGATTCAAATGCTAAGGGAAAGCATTTGTTGCCCTTCATTGGCACAATTGCAATGTCATCCTGCAAGTTTCTATCTCTATTGATGCAAACGATGAAATCTCCAAACAGAAGCCAGTAGCCATGCTCCACCATCTACCATACACTCAACAGATTTTCATCTAATCCAGGCACAATCATAACTTCAGGGATGTATCTAGAGCCCATCTTGGTTTCTATAATCAATGTTCCCTTGCCAACAGACTCCACACGTTCACCAGTTCCCATCTTCACTTTGAATCTCACACTTCTATCAATGTTGATTAAGTGTGAATCATTACTAGTCATGTGGTTGCTACAACCACTTTCTAGATACCAAATTCCATGATTCACTTGTAGCTTTATGACAAATATAGAAAATCATGGTAGTGTCCTGAATTTAATTTGCATAGTTGACATGACTCTTCTTTGGTTGGTGACAATCCCTCATCATGTGTCCAAACTTGTTGCAGTTATGACACTTGATTTTCCCTTTGAACCAACATTCTCCATAATGAGCTTTATCACATAACTTGCATTTCTATTTGCCCATATTTATAATCTCATCTTGCCTCTTAGCTTGCAACGGTTTGTTTTCCCAATTCTTAGGCTTAGATTTCCAATTGTTCTAAGCTTTGCTAGAACTTCCCTGTGCATAAGATTTATTCTAAGTACAAGAATTTACACTCATGCTGGCAAATGCTCTCTCAGCACCCAAAGCATCTTCCACATGTCTATTTAACCTCTGCTCATAACTCTTAAGAGATCCTACAACTTCTTGCACTGTAATAGTATTCAAATCTGAGGTTTTCTCAATCACAACACAAATTGGATCATATACTTTGGATAAACTGATTACTACTTTTTTGTAGTTCTCTTTGATGAGACAAGATATCACCATACAATTTCATTTGATTTAATTAAGAATTGTTTTCCCCTACTTGCTGTAATTCAAACAATCTAGTAAGATAATCTGATAGTGATTCATTATCTTCCATCCTCATATATTCAAATTCATGGTGTAAGATTTAGAGTTTGACAAACCTTGCTTGTTCATCACCTGTAAATTCCTCCTGAAGCAAATCCTAGGCTCCCTTGGATGTTTCCTGATGCACTATGCTAGGGAAGATCTCTTTCGAAACAACACTTAAATGATGCCGAGAGCTTTGGCGTCCTTCATGAGTTACTCTTCCAGAAAGGAATCCAGTTCTTCATCGAGTCCATCATCATCACTAAATGACTGAATGAAGAGTCATCCTCATTCGCAACTTTAGCCTGCACCTTCTTCTTCTTTGATTCTGAAATGCTTTTGCCAACAAGCTTCGATATCCTATACGATTTGAAGATTGTGGTCATCCTGACTTTCTAGGATTCAAACTCAGAGCGCTCGCAGCTCACCACCTCAAGACCCAACCATTTCAAACTGAACCGCTTCAAATCCGGGAGTTTTCTCGTTGGATTTCTCTCAATTTTTCACAAAAATCGACGCCCATCTCAGACTCGAACTAAGCTCTTGATACCATGTTAGAATCTGATATTTTGTATATAATTTGATGATGATTTTGTTGAGCTCAGATGATAATTTGATGATGATGATTTTGTTGATCTCAGTAAAGAAGAAAACAATGATAGTGAAAATCCAAAGATCACAGAGCACAAGTCATGCTCTTGGTGCTTCTCATTTCATTCATTCACCCTAGTACAAAATAACCGTTAGGCTAGAGAGAATATTGGAGAGCCTATGAGCTCATCCAACCATACAATTACAAATTCCTATAAGACCTTGCCACATGCCCACATCTAATCCTAAGACTAAAGAAACAATCCCAGCCCTTGATCTTTAACTAACAACTGCCACTTCAACAAGATGTTAATTAAAGCCCAATAAATCAGTTGAGACCTTAACAACTAACATAATGTAGTCTCTATACATGGTGTTTCTGTAGAAATATGTGTTCCATTCCTAATTGCATGCAGACAATCTTTTTATTTTCTTTTTGTTCCAAAATTTAGAGCAGAAAAACCTAACACCTGATCAAACCCACAAAATGCAGACATTAATAATTTTCTAGAACAAGTAGCATGGATCGAAGTTTTCAAATTATCCGAAGTAAATTTCTATAAAAGTAAACGGGAGTGTGAAAACATCGAATACAAAGCTCTTGCTTACAGTAGAAAATTTGGCTCAACTGTTGCAGAGCCTGACTAGTGAATACTAATTTACTGCACCAGTGATCTTGAACTTCAAAATCGGTTCTTCTTCTTCTTCTGTCATACATACCTTCTGATGTGGTCAGATGAATCACTTGTACTGGCAATTGGAAGTATGGGAGGAGCAAAATTTTTGCCGCGCTGCCTGGGATACGGATGGACAGTGACCAGCTCATGGACACGGGGCACCAACGACTTCGGTAAAGCACGCATCTCCTTTTGTTCAACCTGTGGTAGCCAAACGACACCTAGACAAGTTTAGGTTACATGACAGTTTCCGTATCCTAATGTGTGTAAGTATAAACAGATAGAAGTCTAGACTCGTTCTTCAGTTCCTTTCCACAGCTCCTTAAAATATTTCTCCATTTGTCTTGCAGCGTGCACAAAGCTAAGAAATAAGAGACATAATGTCACGATAGATTTACAGCTCCTCGATACATTTAGAGTGCTAGTTTTCTTTGGCTAGGCATAATGCAGGATAGCAGTACCCATGGATTCAATAGATTTTAAAGCTAAAGCAACACACTCACATCCAATTCAACCCTATTTAGCAGGTACAAAGGAATATTAGACCAATAGTCCAGTTCTACATGAAAATGTACAGCAATCCGCAGACGGTCATAGTTAAATTTCACTGTTTATGAAATTACTGATAACTGATAAAACAAATTAAAGCAAACATGGAAAGAGAAACAACCATATAACTAGACTAGAGAGACAGAGGCCAATGAAGTTGGGAGAAATTTTCTTCTAAAAATTTCAAATTTAATGTAAGAATACTAATAAATATGTGCAGGGTTGAACATTTTCCTACCAAAATTGATGCATTCTTCTTTCGACGTGGTCTTTGCTCCCTGAATTCAGCCAGTGTCTGGTTTTCAGAAATTAAATCATCCCGGTTACTAATGCCAATGTCCTAGGCCTCAGATGATGATGTTTATTCTGTGATCTGACCTTCGAGCGTCAACTTTCTATAGCAGTAACAGCAGAACAATCTTCCCTCCCCTTGGAATCTTTTGACATCTTGTCCGAAAATTCCTCAATGTATCTTCGAGTAGGCTTACGTAGTGTTTTCTCCTTAAGCGGCAGACACAATTCCACTTACCGAAGGTTTTTCATCATTATCTAACTCATCAAGATTTTGTAAAATGATTGAAGCAGGATAGGCGACTGGTGTTTGACGTCTTTTTTTCTGCCTGGAGTAACCATGGAACCCATGAGTTACTGCCTTGTCAATAGAATTATTCTTGCATTCAAATTCTTATATAGTCACAGTTGACAATTCAGATATCCCAACAGCACTGTTACTACTACCACTTAATCCTGGAGACTGACTTGCAGAACTTGAGTTTGTTTTAGGTGATCCTTCACAGGAACCAAAACCCGGTTCAGAAGCTTGTCCTATAAATCCATCTGCAATCGGGAAAGAAATAAAGAGTTAGAAAACAAAAGCGAAGAGAAAGCACACCATAAATGTCATCATCACCAGACAATTTACGCAAAATTTCACCTAGAAGATGATCATCGCAAGGGCTTGCAAGACCATTTATTGCATGTATATCGTCCACTTCATCAACTTGATCCAGCAATCCGTCAATACCCTACTAAATCACTATCCCATCAAAACAGCAATCACATACGCGAATATTCAGCATCTAAATAAACCCAGCATCCCCTTCAAGTGTTACATCAAGTGTTATAGAGAAATGATCGACATAATACTTGAAGGGGTGCTAATTTCACGAAGAAATCTGATATATGTTTATCCACAAAGTTAATACATACTCCGAGTTCTAATTCGTTGTGTCTTCCCTGAGGATGAGCAGAAAGCAACCCACCTTAAGAAGACCAAATAATATACAGCATTAGATTAAGAACAGACGCAATGCCAAAAATTTATTTAGACAAATGAAACCAAAATACATTGTATAGTCCAAACTCGAATTCAGTTAACAGACATCAATTTCGATTAAAATCATTTGGTGTCTATTTCATCATCAAAGAAACAAGAATTCATTACATGCCAGTGTCAAATGATTCAAAATGTTAAAATCCATTGTACAATCTTTTTCTTCCATTATATATTGGTTTTTTCAGTAAGAGGGCCTTCCTGAGAATCTAACTCTAGAGATCGAAGGTCAAGAAATTCAATAATACACGTTCAAAGTGTTCATATTTCACATGCTTCATACGAAAGGAAAAAAAACCTAGGAGGACTTAGTTTTATACGTTTAACTAACAAGGGCACCGAAACCGTAAAAGTAGCATTTAGGGCATTACCACTGCATGTATTAAGACCAAAGTCATATCCACAGGAAAAATCTTCCATGTTCAAGCACTTTCCTGCATTCTCCTTGTCAAAACATAGGACGCCATCTACCGTAACATATTCACTTTTAGGTTCTGCTAGTAAATGCTCAATAGTTTCGGATTCATCTTCTGATGCAGGATCAAAAGAATCTTCCACTTTCACCTATAAAAAAATTGAAGAAAATAAATTATAAAGGTGACAATCCCACTCAAGGAACCAAGGGGAGACGTAATTTTAATCACTAAGACTTGTGAGTGCACAGAAGCATGATAATAAAAGCAGTTCCGTAAAAAACTAACAGCTCCTCACCCTCTGGGGTTTCATGTTGACGAAGTTCGTACGCGAATGTGCTTCATGATCCATGTCATATTATGCTTCTAAAATTGATCCTGCAGTTCTAGGCATTCATCAGCTTGATTGCCCCGAAAAACAACCCAGATAGACAAAATATGCAGATTCCATTAATCAGCGGAGTACACTAAACAACAACAGAAATTATCTTCAAATCTATTCTAAACAACCACACATCGAATCAGTCTCCTTAACATTCGGGTTAAGTTCGAACCACCATTCAAGAATATATGAAATCGTTCGCTGTCATTCTACAGGGTGTATTAAATTGGTATTTTGAGAGATTTTAATTCTTTTTACATATCTAGGGTATTTCCAGAAGTGCCTAAATTGTGAAACTGATCGTGCAGAAGTGTGCATAAATAAATTATTATAGATGATGTTAGTTTGTAGTTTTGGCTTGGCTAAGTAACAAGTCTATTGGGGGCATGGCTAGAATTTAAAAAAAAATGGTTTGATTGTTTTGAGGATTGCCGTGTTGGGGTTTGAACTTTTGTCTCTTCGCTGCAAAAAAACATTATGTCCACATGATAAGATTATACACACCTGATTACACATAAGATTTTCTCCACATGATCAGAGTCTGAAAAACGGTGTTCACAAACTGATGGATTCTCAAATCTAAACCTTTATTGTTCCTCAACCATGTTTCGTAGTTTTTGGATTACACAGAAGTCAAAAACATGACGCCAGAAGAAAGCCATTGGTTTCTATTTTCCTTTCTTCCACTCTCCATTCTAAGCTTTACAAAGTTCAACCAGAGTATGTGACGCCAAACCCTCCTCTTGGTCTAACTGTCGCTGTAAAACGAAGAGGAAGCATACACATATTGCAATTTATGTCAGTCCTTGGGCTACAGGACACCATTGGCTGTCAAGCCTCGAATCTTAACATCGTAATAAACTTCTTCAACCCTCCTCAGGTCATACTTCATACCTACCATGCCGCAGGCAACAAATGAGGAATGCAAGTGGAATGCAAAAATGTTTTAAAAAAATAATCAAGTTTGTCAAGGATTAATGGAAAAGACGACGATCTATAAGTAGGGTTAAATTGAGTACCGTACCATCAAATTTCTTGCGCAAAAAGTCATTCCGGAGATTAAGCACACGGAAGGCTGCATGAAGATCTGTCAAAAACTTAAGCACCTTTCTTGGGCAATCATAGTCCGCAGCTGTCACTTGGTTAACCACGTTCCTCGGCTGCAACAATGTACAGCATAATGAGCATCTTTCCGTGCGCAGTTATCAATTTTCTCATGAGATGCCAAATGATACGTCAATGAATAAGCAAACTTATCCTGCATATTACTTATTTGAACAGCACCTTTCTAGAAATAAACTCTAGGTCTTTGAATTCAACTACATGCCTCTTCAACTATAAGTTAGCCATATTTTCTCATCATATTAAAGATTTTTACTGGAATCAAGCTCAAGACATCAAAGACAACATTTTTGACTCAATCTGAATAAGCATCGAAGACATTGCAAACACAGAAAACTTCTTACCAATTCGTTGGACATGAAACAAATACCTGCAATATGAGAAAAAAGTTTCCATGTCAGTGTCTATTTAGAAGAGGTAGCAACAAGGGTTTCTAGCAAGCTGACTTGTTAGTTTTAATAATTTATGCAAGTAGCCTACTCCCAGATAATGGTTCGAAC
>JAOTRO020193497.1:0-10419 GCA_028566515.2 Pyracantha coccinea | reverse complement strand
GATGTGGTGGGGGCCCGGGCCATTAGGAAGTTCTGCTCGCGTGAGTCTCCAGAAACAAAACCGTGAGGGCGTGGTCGGGGCCTAAAGCGGACAATATCGTGCTACGACGGAGTCAAGACTGGGATGTGACAATGGCAGTTTGTAAACTCTTAAGACCATACCTCCAAACTGAACACAGCACCAAAATTCTTCTGTTCCTCAACTAGCTCTTCTTTTCTTCTTCTTTCTCTCATCGACATCCTCAACTGAATGCCTCCTTCTTTTTCTTCATTTGTTAGGGTTGCAATGATCTTCCCATACATAGTGTTGCCATACCCCTATGAGCTTGCCAAAGGTACTGACTGGTTACTGATTGTAGGTTGCAGTACAAATGTTACTGGTGGGAGTTCCATAAGGAGCCAGAAGAAGAACTAGCGTCACGCTTCAGTTTTTTAACCAAAAGGAGGTAACCTTTATAAATAATGCATACAAGCTTCTCTGTTTTTTATCTATTGGGGTTTTATTTTGCTAGAACATTATTAAATAACTAAATTACATAAATGGAGACAATAGATTATTAATCACATCCCCAATTTTTCTCTAAAGTCGAAGCTGAAAATTGAAGAAATACAACAGACTTTGAGTCATGTAATTCAAATTGCAAACAAAGGGCTAAAGAAGATAAATCTAGTATACAAACTTTCACTAAAGGGTACCAAAATTTCATCTTGAAACGTAACAATCCCAAAATGAAATCCTAAAAGTTGGCATGAACAGTGAAGATGTAAGTACATATACGACATATATATATATATATATTGTCATTGTTAGGAGCATCAAGAATAATTGGTTCCCACTAAGTATTGCTAAAATTATATATTGATATAGACTGATGTTCATGATACGAGGAATGCATGCATGTAGAGTTTCTATTGGCATGAAGTTTTGAAGATAACAAATTGCGTGAAAATTGAAATTGAAACTACATTGTAGAATGTTAAATATTTACTCTAAATTTGAAGACTGAAAATAAAATAACTTAAAAGCTAAATTGAGTAAAATTAAATTTTTACCCTCAAATATCCTTAGGCAGACACAAAAGTTTGACCCCAACATCCAATTTTATTAATTCAATTTTGATAAATGATTGAGAGTTCTTCAATGATTGTATTACTGTGTTTGATTAATGATTGAGGAGTTGGATATATTTTCTTGCTTATGTTTTTCTTAGGTGTGTACTAAATTGGATGTTGGTTTGGTTATTTCATGACTTTCGATACCCAATTGATAGGGTATGAAAACCCCAACTTTAATTTTGCACATGTTTTGGTGCCTGTAAATGAAATCTGGCATAGTGAAATCTTGCATGGTGAAATTATGAAAACTTTCCCTCCATCTTTGGATTTTCATTCAATTCAATTCATAATGCAATTTAGGGTGATTCAATTCACGGGTGATCAAATTTTTTTTCCTACTTTGTATAGTTGTAAACATAAAACACTCCATGAGATAGAGCCATAGCTTTTGAAAACCAATCCTTCAGGAAGGCGTACCAACATTCCCAATTTTTGTAATATAATATGCATACCAACATCTCTCTTGCCACTTAGTACTACGGTCTAGTGGTATTCCTCTTTATTTGTAAGTGAGAGGCCTTAGGTTCGAGGCCTTAGTGTAGATAATAGCGTTTGTTCAAAAACAAAACACCACTCTTTAGCATATATATTTTTTGAGACCTTTCACATCTTCAACAGTGTTTTAAACCCCGCAGCAACACGCGGGTACAATTTGATAGTATATTTAGACAACTGACTTGATATGTGTTTCTAAAATTTCCGTCGAAGATATCGGTATATCTATAGTGAGTCGCTCCCCACGACCTCTTCTCTCAGCCCTTAACCACCCACGATTCTCTCTCTAGTCCGACGCTGCCACCGTCACTGCCGCCTACGTACACATTCTCTCTTAGTCTCTCTCCTCTCCAAACAATCATTTCCCCAGATGAGATGAGCACCACCACTGACATCCTCCACGGGGCCACCGTCATCACAAATTAGTCCACATTCCATGGTCCAGAGTTAAATTATATGATATAGTCAATCATTCGTAGGAGGAAACGAAAGAATTATAAATTTATAATTACAAAAATTTCTGATTTAATTTTTGGTATTAAGGTTGGTGATGTTTGGTTTCTAGGTACTCAAATGTTGTTTATTTCCCTGTTTTGTTTGTTTTATTAATATGTATCTTGGTTTGCATTCTCTGTTAGTTGCATCCTCTGTGATCCTGAAATAGTAGAGCGGAAAAAACAAGTTGGGGATTTTCTCTTTCCATACAATATTATCTCTTTCTATTTTAGGTACGGGTGGGATTGGATTAGACTCATATGATAATGTGTTTAATGCTCCCTACCACGCTATGGTCAATCCCTATGTAGATCAAATTTGTGCAATATGCCCCCGCAAGTGCGATCAGTATTTGGCCTTGCTATAAAGTTAAAAAAAGAAGGGGAAACAGCATTATTACAGCTTACCAATGTGCATTTACTATACTAGTTATATTGTGAAAGAGCTAAAGTTGTCTGTATAATGGTAGAGGTTCTATCTTGATGCATACACCCTTTATGAAACACATGGAAACTATTTTTGATGGAATGAACTTCTTATTTCAGGTATTTTTAGGCATTTTGGTGTTTTTATTTTTTTACTTCCATTGATGGAAAGCAGGTTTTCTGGTATTGTAGTCCATGTGTTTGATGAAATGCCACTTAGGGGAAGCCTGTAGCGTTTAAATGTTTACGGGGTGTGTTACAAGACAAAACAATGATTGGGTTGCTGGATTTGTTCCTCGCTTGGGTTTGGGAGGTTGTTTGATTTGATGTGTTGGTGATCATTGTGTGCAGGTGCATGCTAGAATGGCATGGTTCTTGATTGTTTCTTCGGTGATTGTACTATGGGTAGCTTCATTATTCAAAATTATTCACGGCTCATATTCGCTTCCCAAGGGCACTTTTTTGAATAATTTGAAAAATGGTGGGTAGTTTGCATGAGCTTCTTTTCCTGGGTGTTTTTTTTTTCTTCCACGTCTATTGATTGACTAAACTATATTTGTTAAACAGGTGGCAGTGTGAAAAAGAGAAATGTTTTGTTCGTTGTTGCCCACCCAGATGACGAGTCCATGTAAGCCTATACAAAATTTGATTGTCACTGCTTTGAATCTATACTGGCTTCAGTTGTAGCTACTTACAATTGAGTTTTTTAAGTGCTCTCATGGCCTAATTTCATTTGTTTGACTGGTTTTCCTCCTGTGCAATTGTTGAGATTTTATGCTATGAGAGACGAGGCCTTTTTTTGTTTCCAAATTGTATAATGTGATGCATGAGGTTCTGAATTTATTATGTGTTAAAACCTTGTGTCGTACTTTTGCAGGTTCTTTACTCCAACAATAAACTATCTGACCTCGAGAGGGCATAATGTTCACATTTTATGCTTGTCAATTGGTAATGCACTTTAACTAGTAGATAACTTTGTCTATGCATTTTTGTTAATCTCCTTCTAGCTTAAACCATAAACTTGTTCGCAAATTTATTATGCGGTGAAATGACTTTTTCCTTCAATAATCGCCTGTACGATGGATTAATTTTACATAAAAACAACGTATACTTTAACTAGAGATAGATCATATGACAACACAATTGTAGATATGTCCAGAACAGTTGAGGTCATCATGGGTTTTGAAATCTATGTAACCCTATTTAATTTGTTTTATAAATCTCTTATTTTATCCACATCTTTTCTTGAACATTTGAGCAATTGTTTATAGGTTTAGCTATGGAAATGGGCCTCTCGGAATGAAAACCCAAAAGTGATTATAACTGATTCAAGGGCAGTGTTTGCATGAAATTGATGTATAAAACTTTAGTAAAATTTAAGTCAAACTAAATGAGCATATATTATGTACATTTATTGTAGTCATCCCTACTCTTAAAGTACAATTTGTATCAATACAAGGGTTTTGTTCTCCATCCGGAAGTGTATTCGGAATAGAGGTAAGCCCATTCCTTTAAGATGGGATAAGACTTTCTCTCCAGGTCTTTCTGTTGGTTTCATACATCCTATGTTACAGTAGTTTCATCATTTACCACTACTTATTGTAAATTGTCATATCTTTAGAGAATAGTTTTGATGGTTCTATTAGAATTATGTCTCGTAAGTTGTTAACCCTTGCCCTTATCATCTCTTGTATCTTTTTTTCTTTTTCTTTTTTTTTTTGTTTTTTTGTTTTTTTTGTTTTGAAATGAATTCCTAGTTTCGTCTGTTGAGTAGGTGATGCAGATGGCAAAGGAATTACAAGAAAAGAAGAGCTCTACCAGGCTTCTGCAATTCTCAAGGTGATATGCAATGTTGTGGTTTAGGCTTTCATATTAGCTCGGTATAATGTTGTGAGCCAAAATTTATTCATGTCAATCCAGTGCTAAAGTTATTGGGAAATGATAAACACACACCCCTATTTAATCCTGGCTGTTGATTATGATTGACTTATTCAATCTGATGGCTAGAAAGAAAGAGGGGTGTGTGAGAAGCTAAAAAAGGTGTGTAAAATTCACTTCCCAAGCTATTTAGTGTTGTGAACTTTATTTTGTCCACAATTCTGAAAATCCTGTTTAGGGTCGTTGCTTGCAGAACCTGTGTTCATTTTTAATCTTTGATACATCGTGAAGTATTTTCACCAGACCATTTTAGACTTTGTAACATGCGAAATTGGATATGTAGGTTCCGCATCAACAAGTGTCGGTTCTGGATCATCCAGATCTTCAGGTTCTATTGAACTATTGAATTAATATAATTTCTAGTACATTCTTGAGGCATCTATAACTACATACTTCTCAATCCTTAGGATGGTTTTGGAAAAGTTTGGAACGATAGCATATTGGCAAATATTATTGAAGAGGAAATTACAAGAAACAGCATTGACTTGGTAAAGATAATTCTTCAGAATAAATTGTTTTCTTTATGAACTCACCTTCTGTTGTAATTTCGGACTATTGAAATTTAGTACTGCTGAAGTTCTTGTCTTTTTGTGGTGATGTGATAAGCATCATTTGATGGACTACTGTTTTTGTATGAAGTATTGCCTAATCTTATGTTTCAATCTCAATACCCATTTTAAAATCTGTTTCACACAAACTTTATCAGATAATTACTTTTGATAACTACGGAGTTTCGGGCCATTGTAACCACCGTGATGTGCATTATGGGGTAAGGTGAGTTGAACTCTATTTCTTAGTCATATTTGATCAATATTTTTTAAATTGAAGGAATTTCTAGCTACAAAATGTTGTAATTTTGACTCCCCTCTGTATCTTGTTCTTTGATGTTTCCGGCACTGGACTAAAATTGGCAAATTAGAGAATAACTAGAAACACACAAGATTTATCCTAGTTCGGCAGAACTTTTGCCTATGTCCAGTTGTGATTTCTCTGGGTAGAGAAACCACGGCTTCTTTGATTAATAATAGAGTGTACTGTACTTTTGCAAACCCTAGAACTAGTCCCTCTTTTCCCTCAGCTGTCTCTCTGTTATCTCTCACTAGCTTTTCAGCCTTTCCCGCACCTCTATTTATAAATATAGGGTGTGGTTTACATCCTATTTTCTGATTAGGTTTCCTATTCTATATGGATAGAAAATTACAGTTTCTTTCCCATTGCAATTCTGCTTCTAGGACTCCTAATCTAATTGTACAAGAAAACTTAATTCTTTTCTAATCCTTGTAGGACAAGAATCTGTGCACCTTACCTTTCCTAACACAACCCTAAACAAAATATGACTCACGAAAAGGCGAACCAGATCCTAACAACAAATTCCTAAAAATGTTTGATATTTATGACAGATGTAACAAAAAAGTTAAGACCAGGTACTAGTCTTCTTGGGACATGAATTTATTCTTTTGCTGTACAATTTTTCTTCTTTACCTTTTGAATCTCACTATTTTCGGACAAATTTTGATAAATTGAAACTTGGGGAGTTATAAGTAACAGGGCTACATTGGTAATCGCTGAGGCACTTCGGTTGTCCCATGAGGTCTCAGGTTTGAAACCTGTCAAGGTACCTATCTAGCAGTCGCAAGTGTTTCCTGCTGCCAAAGATTTGTAATGTTCAGCAGTGGGCCCCAGGTTGGGCTTCCTTGTCAGAAAAGCTGACAGGGTGGCTCTCCTGGGTGATAAAAGAAAGAAAACTAAGAGAATAGTAATTGGTGAGAGTAATCCTGCAAATTCTTGCACCACTGACTGCATATAATAAGATAATGACGTACTTGCCCCAAATGAATACCGAACTTAACTATTGTCTTTTTCCATCCTGGTTGATCTATGTTTTTCGGAATGACCATTTTGTGGTGTTATTTGTTTACTATGGCATACTATAATTTGCCACATTTATTTATAGTTTATTTATATTGTAAGCAGGAAACTCTTACAAGCATCGTCACAAAGGAAAATTGAAGCCTGGGAACTCGTATGTTTGCTCTTCATTCGCAAGTATCCTGAAATTCTGAAGAAACTATAATTCACCTGAATTCTTATACGATAGTACTTGTTGGATGTTGAACAGTGATGTTAGTTTTTGTTTTGCTGTCCCGTTAATTGTTCCCAGGTTAGTACAAACATATTTCGCAAGTATAGCGGACCAGTCGATATCTGGCTGTCCAGTTTAAATCCCATGCAATCCTCGCATGAAGTGGTGCATTGCTTGCTCAATGAGCAGCCCAGAAAGAGCTTCCTGGCGATGGCACAACATTCCAGCCAATGGATTTGGTACGCTTATATGTTGTGAATTGAAAGGGATACCGAACAATATTATTCATGCAATCTCAACATATTTTCTCATGTTTTCTTCCTTATTTGACTTGTGAATCTCTAGATTTCTTTTACAAAATCTTCTTCAGCTGCCATCAACCGAAACGAATCCAAGTCATCAATTTCTGGCTAGTCCCAAATTCAGATGGTCGGCTATAAGTTTTTCTAACATTTGCATTTTATATCTACAGGTTCCGCAAGCTGTTTGTAGCATTTTCCAGTTACACGTATGTGAACACGCTTAAAAAAATGTAGTGGCCTCATGGTAGATGTTCTGTTTTTGTGGATATACTGCCACTGCCAGCTGCGGATATGTTTTTTTTTTTTTTTTTTTGTTCGTGTGCTTGCTTTTAGTGTTTGTTTACGACGAGGTTCTGTAGAAAATCGAATATGTACACTGGTTTGCAAATTTTTGATTTGCATCCGGGATAACCTGTCTTCTATGAATCTAAGCGAGCAATACAATAGCAATCCTATCGAATGGAATAACTCTTTTGTTCTGCCTCTCTGTATGATGAGTTTCGGTTATGAGCCGCTGTCTTACATTTTACAAACCGGTTGAGTTCATGTCATTTTTTGAAAAAACAAAATAGATTTAAGGGGGGAACAAGTCACATATTGACTTGTCTTATTACTCTTTGAAACTTTAACTGTAGTAAACTAACTTTTAACTTTCCTCAACCTACTTAACTTTTCTCGATATAACAATCTCTGGCATCCCACAAAGTTGGGTGATATTTTTTAATAAACTTAGCATTAACTGAATGCCTTTGCAAGTTTCCTTCCATATCTAACAAGAGATATATTCCCATATTCAGTACCTGGTTGATAATGAAGGGGCCTTCGCAAGTAGGACTCCATTTCCCAAAGCCTCTAACTTGAGCTTCCAAAGGAAAAATTGCCTTCCATACTAACTTTCCTTCCTTGAAGATTTTCAACTTTACTTTCTTGTTGTATGCTCGGGCAACAGCTCATTTCCCTTTCCGGATCTTGTTTAAAGCCTCAATTTAGGCTACATCCAAATCTTCAACCCCTTGACACAACTTGAATGTATTCTTCACTATGTAGACCGAATTGGTTTTGAAGTCTGACAGAGCTCATATTAATTTTCATAGGAAGTACAGCATCTTGCCTGAAGGTTAGGGCATAAGGAGTGGTTCATGTTCCTGCTCTCTTGGAGGTTTTGTAAGCCCAGAGAGAATCTCCAAACTTTTCATGCCACTTTTCTGGACTTCTTGCTATCATTCCCTTAATAATATTCACCAAGATATTATTGCTAGTCTCTACTTGACCATTTAATTGGGGGTAGTAAGGACTAGATTGGATCATCTTTATCTTGAACTTGCTTGCAAATGCCTTCACTTCTTTTGAAATAAAAGATGGCCCACAGTCTGTAACAATTGTCTTGGGCACCTCATATCTATGTAAGATCTTGGTTTCAATGAACTTCTTGACCGCAGTTGAAGTGATAGTCTTCACAGTTGAAGCTTCTACCTACTTGGTAAAATAATTTGTTGCCACAATTATGAAAGTGTGCCCTTTGCTAGAAGCTGGGTAAACTTGCCCGATGAAGTCCATGGCCCATCTTCTGAAGGGCCAAGGCTTTACCACTAGGTTCAAGGGTACTGAAGGTACATGTTGGAGGGGTCCATGTCTTTGGCATTCCGCACACCCTCGGGCATAAGCCTTGCAATCCTTTTCCATCTCGGGCCAAAAATAACCATATCTTCTGAGCAACCACCTCATCTTAGTTCCAGCTTGGTGCTCTCCACAGATTCCTTCATGCACCTCGCCCATCACTCACATTGATTCCTCATGGCCTAAGCACTTCAACAAAAGTCCATCTGGAGTTTTTCTTAGTAGATTCTCTTCCCACATGACATACTTAGTTGCTTGGTGTCTATTCTTCTTATTTGTGGGGAAAGAAGGATTTTTCAAATACTATAGGTGTTCTCCAGTCTTCTATCTCTAGTTCTTTGGTCATAACATCTAAGGTGAACCCTCTTTCAAAGATAGAAGGTAGATTTCTCCTTTGCACTTCCACATCTACCTCGAACCTTCTTTCTTGGATCTGTGCTCTAGAAGCTAACTTTGTCATCTCATTGGCAATTGAATTTGATTCTATGGGATATGGTTAACTGATATTTCAGTGCCCCAATAGCTTAATAGATGTGTTGTTGCCAAATAATAACCAGCCATGGTGATATGTTTGCACTTGTACTCTCCATTCAATTGATTGATCACCAATTCTGAATCTCTAAACACCTTAACTTCAGTTGTCCCCAGCTTTATCAGGATCTCCAAGCCAATTATCGGTGCCTCATACTCTGCTCGATTGTTGGTGGAGTCTTGATAATCCAAGAGGAAGGAATAACAGTGTTGGACACCCTTGAAACCAACCTCAAAAGGGCCAACTTGGAAACACCTCTATCACCTCCTCTTCGTTCCCCAATTTTCGAGGCTGCACGTTTGAATCAATAATATAAAGGCCGCACGTTTGGAAACTGGGGGGCAATGTTTGGACCCAAAATTACACAATCGGCCCGAGTAATTGAGGCCATTAAATGAGCAGAATTTTAGTCCGTTGAACGACAAAATGGTTGAAATGATTTTGAATTATTATTGAGAAATAATATTATCATGATATTATCTCTTAGTAGTATATTAAATTATTTAAACCTAATTTTAGTCGATCTAGTTGATTTGGGATAAAGGAGGATAAGGATTGAATCCGTATTCCATAGCCGAAAACCATGAATGCAGGTTGTATTTATTGATCATCATCAGGATGTGATAAAGCTACAAGTGGGATTTGATAAACAAGACAGTTGATGATTATGACCAAGTAGTAATCCTGATGCTGCACACATTCCAAGTGGTGCACGTGAGTTTGGAGATAAAAGGATTGGATTCATGCATGTATGTAGGGAATAAGGAGACCATTTTCCATGCAATTTGTACATGTAGAATCGTAGATGATCTCGTGAATGGGTGATAAGATATGGCGCCTGGTGCCTAAGAATTTAAGGTTGGCTACAATTCTAAATACGAGTCTTATCACGAGACTAGTGTATCTAGTCTGAATATAAGGAAAATGCAGTCGCCAACTGTTCGAGGATATCAAAATGATGACAAATGCTTCTGTGATAACTATCTCGAAGGAATATTCTGCTTTGGGCCGGAATTGCACTGGTTGGCTAGTGAATACTTCACTGCTATAAATACAAGGCGTTGTGCATCATTAAGGCCCCCCTCCAATTCAACACACAAATTTCCCTACGCAACCTGTCAACAACCTTGAGATTTTTTCTTTTCCCTTTTTCCCGTCGACACACCTTCAGTTTGGATAAACAGCACTGTGAGGGCAACCGGCGAACATCATCAATTTGGATAAACAACACTATAGCCGTAGAATCAGCCGACTGTGAAGCATCTTCAGTTTGGATAAACAGCATTGCGTCGAGGTCGACTGGTTATCTATCCAAGTCTCCGCCGAGAAGGATTTTCGAGTCCTTATTGGCAGAGGTCATCTCATTAGCCTTCTCGGCGAAGTGAGGTGTTACCGAGAAGGCTAATGAGATGACCTC
>JAOTRO020193489.1:0-10420 GCA_028566515.2 Pyracantha coccinea | reverse complement strand
CTCACTTCCAAGTGAAGAAGAATACCACCAGACTGTAGTACTGAGTGGCTACTTTTTATTTTTTTTAAACAAAAAAATTGCAACAGAACTCTTGATATTGAAGAAGAAAGACAAGAGTCATATTGTATTATGAAATGAGATTAATTTGTCATTTTATGCATGAATGATAAGTGCTCTTAGTCGCTTCAGCTACAAAATATTTTGTCTACAATTTTGGTCTTGTTTTATAGAGGTATAAGTGAAGGAGTGTGAATGACAGCTTGAATCATAGGGTTCCATGAATATGGCATTCAATATTTATGGAAATCAAAGTAATCATGGCATATGTGATAACAAACCCAATTTTAAGGCCATCTCCAAAGAAGATGTCAAATTTTAAACACAAAATATAAATTTGAAGGCTTATGTGGCACGTTGATCTTTTTATAAATTTTGTTCTCCAACTGATATGTCAAATTTAAACTATTATGTATTACTTTATTTACTTTTTATAGTTGTAATTAGTATTTTAAAACAAAAGAGAACCATTAAAATTATAAAAAAGCATTTATTAATTACTAAAAATAGATTTGAAGCTGCTGTAAAATTTGACAACAACTTCCTCTGCTGCCTTTCCATATCATGCTACATAGGAATTGGCATTTCGGTTGGAAAACACTAGTGATGTCTTTTATTACTGTTATTGTTGATGTGGACTTTTTGACATCTCCTTTGGAGATGCTCTAAATTGTCAACTGGGAAATTGACACCTACCAAATTAAAGTGTTTGTTGACGGATGGCAAAAATAATCGAATTAAAGCGATAAAACTTCGATTTCGTTTGCCCTAACCCTAATGTTAAGGAGACAAAATTTGTAAACTAAATGATGTGTCACCAATAGAAAATAAGTATGTTTATCAATGCTTAAGTAATAATCCAATTATCAACTTTCATAATATTTAATTTATAAATTTTCTCAATAAATTTAGTCTTCTTAGACCATCTCCAAAAGAGATGTCAAATTTTGAACATAAAATTTAAATTTGATAGCTTATGTGGCATTTTGACATATTTTCATGTTTTGCTCTCCACCCGATATGTCAAATTAAACTATTATTTTATTACATTTTTTTCTTAATTTCTGTCTTATTTATTACATGTTTTGCTCTCATCCACCGACTCACCTTCTGATCCCCTTCTGCGCAAGCTCGAGGATGCCATCCACCGGATCATCGTTCACCGATCCGCGCCCGATTGGCTCCCCTTTTTGCCCGGCGCCTCCTACTAGGTCCCTCATCCACGGCTGAGATCGCATGACCTGGCTCAGCTGGTCGATAAGTTGGCCAAACCTTTGAGTGAGGAGGAAACCATGTCTATGAGCACCGTTAAAGGATGGCCTTCTTTTGCTTATTTTATCGAAGGTTTGCTTCCCTTTTTTTCATTTTATTAATTGGGTCCTATTCAAAATTGGGTTTTTATCCCTTCAATCAATTAAGATTGGATTGAATTGTGTGTTGTGGTTGATTTAATTGGATCATCTAATTCGTTTATGCATCTGGGTTTGTTTCTTAATTGTGTAATTTTCTCTCTTTAGGTGAGAATTGGAATATCAAAAATCGAAAACATTTACGGATCAATCGTATTTTGAGGCATTGGTAACTATGATGAAAGGTTGCTGGAATGATTACGATAAAGGAACTAGTTTGGCTTCTTCTTTTTTTTATAATAAATGACATTAAAATATTAATAAAAGACATTTAATAATTAGTAAAAAAAATTTGAAGCTGTTGTCAAATTTGACAGCAAGCTCCTTTGCTGCCATTCCATGTCATGCCACATAAGATTTGGCATTTCGGTTGGAAATAATTAGTGACTGTCTTTTTTTACTGTTATAGCTTATGTGGACAATTTGGCATCTCCTTTGAAGATGCTCTTAGCATTACTCTTATGACATGTTTACTAATCCGTAATCAGATTGAGAGGAGTTGAATTGAGAAGGAATTGAATTGATGAGGAATTAAAATGAGGTGGAATCAGAATCAGATTACTATTGAAGTTGTTTACTAAAACTATTTGGAATCGGAGTAGGAATGACATTGATCTATATAACCTGTTTACTAATTCACATGAATCGAAATGAAAACTGATGTGTTTACTGAAATGCCCCTAGTTTAACTAATCTATTTTATATGCTAATTATTTTTAAACTTTTATTCTTTCATTTTTTCTTTTTAGTAGAGAGAACAATTTTATTTTATTTTGTAGTAAAAATTTTATTCTTTCATTTTTCCAATTTTTTTTTTGTGACCCTCGGTCTCCCGCTCTTCCCCATCATTCTCCCGACCTAAAAAGGTTTCTAAAATTTCCCCATCTTTCTCTGTTGCCGACACTCTGCCGACCTAACCCTTGCTAACATATCTTTCTATACTACTAACCCACCCCACGTTCGCCAATAACCTTTCATGCTCCCTCCTTCCATGTCTCAGTTTGATTTTTTTTACCCCAATTTTGAGTTTCCCAGTTGAGGCAATGAGTGAGCTTTTAACCATGAAGTTGGCGGATCGAAGAGTCGAAATGACAATATATAAGCATAGGGACATGAATCGGGTTTGGGATAAACAACATCTGAATGAAGGCAAGGACCTAAGTCGCGGAATGAAGAGGAATCGGAGAAGAAGTTGCAGGGAGTTGACTGAGAGAAAAGCTAGAGTGTTAAAGCTGCTGGGGTGTTTTGGGATATCAAAAGAAATACAAGGGCACTTTAGGAAGCAAAGTTTGATTACTGATAGACCCTTCTTCCGGAATTCAATTACCAACTATATCTTGGTAATCGGATTCTGGGTGAATCCGAAATTGAATTCCCCATTTTGGGTGGACCCCACCTTTATTTTCATTCTCCAAATACAAGTAAATACATGAATGCATTGGAAGAAATGCAATTCCGATTCCTCTTACCTCATTCCCGTTTCGTAAACACGTCATTATTGATTGAAGATGTTACATTGAATCCATTACCCAAGTGTTTGCCATAAGTGCTTTTTAGTTTAATGGTTTCAGCCCATTTCCTCGTATATTGGGCTTGGTTTTTCATTTTAAATAACTAATTCATGCATACAAAGCCGTACCTAGACCTCTTTGTATTTCACAATTTATGACACTTTGACATCTTTAATGTTTTTTCTCCATCCAATATATCAAAGTAAATTATTAATTTATTACTTTAAACTATTATGATCAAAATTTTAAAATAAAGAACAATAATAAAATTAATAAAGTGCATTTAATTCTCAATTAAAGAAATATTTGAAGTTGTTGTCAATTTTAGCAGTAAGGGTGAGGGTTGCCAATCCAATCCATCTCCCTTGAATATGCTTTAAAATGCTTTGTTAAACCCTAAACCTCATTTGGTCTTTAAGATTCAATTAAAATAGATAACTCATAAACCTAACTTTATTAATACGTAATCTATCTTTCTTTTTACGTCAACAGTCCATCTTTCACTTTTAAGTTGGACACAATTTATTTTATATTTCTTCATTCAACAATTAAAAGTACTTTTTTTTTCCAATCCAATCTTAAATACCAAATGAGACCAAAACAAATGTCTCCTAACTCTCATCCAATAGGTCCAAACTCTCTCCCCATCCCTTACCTGCATCTTTTATTTAATTATCGACATAATGTATCGTCATTAATACTTATTTATTCTTCCTTAACAGTGTGGCAATGTTAGTTTGGAATTCACTCACTTTCATTAATTGGGTGACAGATTTAGATTGATTTAAACAGTTCATTTATATATTGATTTAAACAGTTCATTTATATTTGTTTGTAACTTTGTTGAGTGTTTTCATTTTCAATGTAGGTATGTGCATGTTTTAATTGGATACTAGCAAATAATGTACATACACTTTGTGTGTAAACATTTTTTATTTTTGTTTTTAAAATGGAGGGAGAGAGAGAGAGAGAGAGAGAGAGAGAGAGAGAGAGAGAGAGAGAGAGAGAAAATGTGGAAGTGGGGAGTAGGAATGACAACAATTTAGTTTGGGGATGGAAATGCCATATCCATCCTCATAACCACAAATATTAACCATATTTATAACCGCAAATTAACCTTCAAGGCTTATCCATAACCATACCCATCGATTAACAGATTCTCCATTGGTTAACTGCTATATACATCTTCGTCAATGCAAAAAAATTATTTGTTTAACTGATACATTATAATTAATAGATACTAATTCTGTCATTAACTATCCATATACTAACTTCTTCATTAAATATCCACATCTAAATCATCAAAAAAATAACAATATTTTCTAGAGGTGTTCATGATAAGCCAAATATCATAGCAAATTTAGGCAACTTGATCCCATAAAAAAGAGGAAAGAAATGACAAAATAAAAAATAAAAAAAAATACAACAATCATTATGTGAGGAAGACGAAATAAATTATCAAATAATTTCAATACTTGTGAATATAATATATTATATTAATAACATTCACGATATTTTCCTATATATAAAAAAACTTGAATTTTCATCCCAAGATCTGCACCATTCGGGCGCTTATCCATGGTTATCGAGTTTAACGGGTTGAATTGCCATCCCTAGTGGAAAGAGAGGTTTTAATTTTTAATTTTTAATTTTTATTTCCAATATTAGAGATATGCTAGGATCACATTTGGGTGAGGCTTAACAAAACCAGCAAAATTAGTTTGTGTTAATTTACATTATTGCCCATTGTTGGAATCAAATTTGCATACCTCTGTGAGCTGTTGTTTAGCACAAATCTGAGTAAACCTAAGCAACCTACAAAATAGTAAAACAACCGTAAGTAGACCTTAGGCCGGAGGGGGTGTGCCTGTCAAAGGCTCTCCAATGGTCAAGTTAGTGAATGATTTTTAGACTCAAGCAGTAGGCAAGAGAATTCAAGTGAATAGATTACGTTACCGTAGATGAACCCTATGTGGGTGTATTTATACCTTGGGAGATAGATCTTTTTAGGATAATATCCTCGTTCTAAGCCAGGAAAATCGTAGAGGATATCTAGAGTGCGTGCCTATTCCTAAATTGTAGGGACTCCATGACTTATAGGATCTGATTGTCTCCGTATCCAGATCAGATCGTGTGTCTTGCGGAACAAGCATGGTCATCCAGCGGAGTCACTAAGACTCTGCCTAGTGCCCCGAGTAGAGTGATGGTCACACCCTGCTCTGTCTGATACAACTCCCCCTGGAGCTGGTGAGTCCATGACCAGACTTATAAGGTAATAGTATTCAAATCAGCCTTACTCTGGCCCTAAAAAATTATGGTCCCACCTCCCTTAATTATCTGTCTGAGAGACAACTTTTTCCCCTTGAGGATGGATTGTTAACAAAGACCATGCCTTTCGGAATAAGCTAGAATACATACCATTTAATCTTTATGAATACGAGGTGACCTCTAACACTGATGTGACATCGTTTTGGATTCAGGCGTGTACCTTCGTGTAGTGTGCCATAAAGTTCGCAATGATGAAGTGTTCCATCCAATGTTTATGCACAAGAAATGAGAAATCTTCTTTGACATCTTTTGTTTATCCCAGTTGTCAAATCGATTAAGCGTAAGCCAAGTCGATATGAATTCAATGGTTAGATGACTCCACAAAATGATGTCTATATATACTCAGATCTTACTTCTCTCCTCTACTATAAATTTTTATTGTCAAAAAAGGCTACAACTTTTATCCATACCTATTTCAAAATCCTTTATACCTTTTGAATCTTTTCTCTTGGCGTCTTCAAGCCAAATTGGTCAAGGTTTCCCCCTATAATCTTCCTCTGATGAGGGTTTGTAATCCAGAAGAGGGTGAGTCTTTTGTTGAAGAGCACCGTGATATCTTGGATGACTGCAACGTCTAGTGGGAACTTAGCCATGATATCTACGCCAACCTACCGTTGCCGTCTAACCCTCATTGCCCTTGTACTAAAATCTACCCCTAGTTCTTAGACATGAGTCTTTGCTTTCCTCTTTATGTTTTCATGCAAGGCATTTTGATATGCTATCATATAGCTATCTGTAACCTCTCTCATACCGCCTTCAGGCTTCTTACTTGCTTCAAGTTGCTGAATCAGTGGTTCGAGGCTAAGTTGGATATCCCTGAGTTTAGGATGTTGTACAACATCAGACCGAGTTTGGATGACCATTATTATTTTGCGGCCAGAGCTAGTCTTGGTTGGGAGACATGCATTCAAGACATCCATTGCCACGACAAAGATGGGTTTAAAGACAAACTAGTTGTTGATAAAGCTTGGGAGAGAGATATTAGCAGACTCTGGATCCAGTTTCGTCTTCCAACAGACCCGGTTTTGAAAGATTGGTGTATGCTTTCCAGACTTAATTCACTGGCCAATGCAGATTTTGGCCGTTTATCGGAAATGGAAATGGTTATTTTTCACTTAGCGCTTCAACAACCGTGGGAAAGATATAAACACATTTCACTGCTCAAGATTCCCTATAATTTATAGAATGACTCGTTTCTTTAAACCAACAACTTTGTCATCTGGCCCAAAGAAGCGCAAATATCCTGGTAGTTCTTCTTCTCACTCATGACCCCAACTGCTGATAAGGGACATCCACTCTAAAGGTCCTGGAGAAGAGGAAGAGACCCATCTTCAAAGAGAGAGATGCGTAGCTGTTTCAGGGCCACCAACTTTTAATGTACTTGCCCCTGCATCCATAGCAGATGAGCCACCCTCTTCGCTACCTCTGCATTTACTTACAGTGTTTCCACAATGACCAAGGTTAGAATCCCACTTTCCTTCTTTGGTTCTTCCACGAAGCATTCCATCAGCACCAGACGAAGTCGTCGCACCGTCTATTACGCGACGTTAACCTCTGCACCTCATCTGCAAGTGTTTGTAAATGGACCTTCCCACCATAATGGTCTTTCGTCAACTGCCTCATCGAGGTTCAAAGAACAACTCGTCATCCCCTTATGATCTGATCTTCGGTCTTGCACTTCTCTTGAAGATGTCATGATGCAGTGCTATAAGAATCGTTGTGAGGTACCTGACTTAATTTCCTCCATTTCTCTTTGTTGGTATTCTCGAAATCCCCCTAATCTAACTCGTATATTATGCTAACGTGTGGATGGATGTCGCCTTATTCCAACAAGTAAGATAGATCTAAGAGCTTGAACGAATTACGAGCTTTGAAACAGCGGCGATGATAATGGCAGAACGATGGTTACTAACCCAATTGAAGGAACTTAAAAGCACATATGCCAGACAACAAGCCTCGGATTCTACTCATGAGGTGGAAATAATTCGAAACATCGACTTGACTACTATAGAAGAGGTGAAGGCCAATGTTTACCAGGAAAGTTTTGAGAATGTTAGAGACGAGTTGAGGCTGGAGAGGCAGAGCATGTGTTAGCTTCAGAGCGGAATGCTTAGGCTAGGGATTGGGAAACTCTTCAAAATGAGGAGGATCTTCGCTAGGAGGTCAACCGTAAAGATAACAAGCGCATCATGGACCTTTAATAGCTTACTGATAGATACTACTTTAAGATTTCTATGCTCCAGGAAGATCATGAGAAACTGCTCAAAGATGAGTTCAACGTCGGATTCCTTATTGGTTACGCTTAGCAAGATTACCCCAGGGGTTGGAGCATCTTCAGAATTTATAAGGAGATCAAACACATGGACTTTCCTCTTCCGCAACAACACATCTTACCCAAATTCCCGTCTTTGAATTTGGAAGCATAAGCACCATAACCCCAAAAAGCTACCATATAACATCTTCAATCATTTAAGCATCAGCAAATGTCGTAGACCCCAGGAGAAATCCCACTCATAAAAGACAGATCCCAGAAGCAGATGCAGGGGAAAAACCCAAAATCCACATAATCCCCCTCAAAACATCCCAGGGTAGTAACAGATCCCTGCCGTTTGACAAACCCAAGGTTCGTGGGAACCAAGAACAGTGATATTCTCCAAACAAAGATAACCATGCAAGTCTTATCCAGTTCTGCACACCGAGCAAGTCGATGGTCTGAGTTAGGACACATCTTCCAACAACAATCAAAAGAGTGCCCCGGCTAGAAAAATTCTCGCAACCAAGGTTCAAGTCATTTTGCGATGATTCTAACCTTGTCTACCATATCATGCATTACAAAATTGTCATGACATTATACAGCGACAACGATGCTTGGATGTGCAAGATGTTCCCATACACTTTGGAGGGACGCATGTTATTTATTTGACTCGCATATGGCACGTTCTCAAACAGGTTACGTCTAGGACACCGTAATTTCTTGGAGGTCTACCAAGCAATCATTAGTTGCAACTTCTTCGTACCATGCTAAGATTCTTGCTTTGCATAAAGCTACGCGTGAATGCTTTTGGCTGAGATTTATCATGGAACATATTCGAAGTACTGTCGGTATTTCTACCGTCCTTGAAGTTCCTACAATGATCTTTGAAGACAATACTACATGTATTGACCAACCGAAGAAGAGATACATCAAGGAAGACAACACGAAGCATATTGCGTTGAAAAAAAACACCTCAGAATTACATCAGAACATTGAAGTCAAGCAACAATAGCATCAAAATATTGAAGTCGAGTAAATCCATTCCCAATATGACATGGCCGATCTCTTCACTAAGTCATTCCCCAAGTCTACTTTTCAAAAGTTCGTCCAAGGAATCGGTATAAGTACACTTTTTGACCTGAATAACTTGTAGTTATCTTATTTTAAAGTTTTGTTAAACTGAGGGGGAGTATGCGGTCGCCTTCGGGTCCCCTTCAAAATCGGTACTAGCAAACTCTTCCAGCTCCGTGATGACAAGCTGGGAGGAATTGGAAAGTTAACTTCTTTATCTTCACCAACTTACAATAGGCATCTCATTTGTCCCTTTGGTCCCAGCCAGCATAACCAGTGACATAACTTCGATCCTAGCCTTCGACATATGTCAACTCTAAAGTTTTCTGAAAGGTTTCGTATAGATCAGCTGACTCTATTTCATTCTCATCTCTCGCCTGTTTAAGAGCTTCGACATGCTCATTATCCTTCAACTCTACTTCGCAGTGAAGTCTCTCCAAGTGCACCTCGAGGATGGCATATGTTGCATCCTAATTACTTTGCTCTATCTTCAATATCTGTTCCACCTCATCTTTGGCGTTCAACATCGGCTCTAACTCCGCCTTAACCCTAGCCAATATCACCTTGAGGTCAGCAACCTTATTCTTTTCATGGCACACTCGATCAAATTATTCTGCTTAATCTCGTAGGTTTTCTCAGCCCGTTTGTTTGTTTGCCAACACCTTCCCCAACTTATTAGATTGTTCCTTTAGTTGTCTCTCCAACTAGATCTTGCATCTGAGTTCGCTTTTGTAGGTCGCTTCTAGCTTACCAATCATTTTAGCCTAACTATCTAACTAGATCTTGCATCTGAGTTCGCTTTTGTAGGTCGCTTCTAGCTTACCAATCATTTTAGCCTAACTATGGAGTGCTGCCTCAGTCTAGACATAAGCATATTTTAAAAATATGTAAGCATGTGGCAGGAAGAACATTCAAGAAGATGTTTTTCAATCAGAAAGGTTTGGGAAAAGAAATTGAAGGTGATGACTTCAAGCAAAACGGCTGTGCAAAAATTCTAGAATAAAAGTGAAGGCTTGAGCATTTTGAAATGTGAAGGAAATAAAAAAGAAATCTGAAGATATTTATGAGATATTTCGGAGCCATCTTACCGTTGAATCTGGATTGTCATGCCACAAGATCTATAAATTCGCCAAACCGAAATCGATCGGAAATGTAAAATGCAGTCCATCATTTCTCATGCACACGCAAGTAAGGCATTCACACCATTGCAACATTATAGCTTGATTCTCAAAAGCACACGTCTGAATCTAGAACGTCTCAATTACCTTGTAATGGTTACACGAATAGGTTTCCATGTGTCAGAATAATTTTGAACAATATGTATCCTTCCTGACCTACTCTGAAACACATGATTTTCAGATAAATATTCATCCTCAAGCGGAACAGCCTTTTCAGATACATAGTTTGGGTAATTGTGGGACCATGATTTTCCAAGACCATAGTAAGACAATTTAGATCGTAAATTTCCATGGAAATAAATCTTCATCAACATATTAATTTCGACATGTCAGGGCTTACGTGCCAAGCACCATGTATCTCACAAATCGCACACATAGCATGTGACTCATAAAAAACCGGATAAGTCATCAAGAGGGACATATGTCAACACTTGGCGGAAAGTAATATTTGATTTTAATTTAAATTAAACAAATTAATTAATTAATTTAAATTTGTTTGATTTTTATTTGATTAAATCAAATATTAATTGATGGAGTCAACTCACGAACCAAGCCACAAATCAAATCTTGGTTCTTTCATCATTTAATCAAGCTTGCAATCTAGCCAAATTC
>JAOTRO020193478.1:0-10420 GCA_028566515.2 Pyracantha coccinea | reverse complement strand
CTTGTTGCGCATAAGTGCTCCCCTGGTTGAGTTGTAAGACTTGAGGGTTTTTGATTATTTGTGAAGGTTAGGAGTTCACGTGTACAAGTTGTAGTTGTACCACTCGTCACCTAGTTGGTGGAAAGAATGGTGAGTTGCTGAGGAAAAATGTTTGTTAATAGTACTAGTTGTACTCTTCATCGCCTAGTTGATGATACGAAGGTGAGTTCCTTCATCACCTAGTTGGTGATAAGAGTGGCAAGTTGCGAAATGATAAATGTGAGTTCCTTCATCACCTGGTTAGTGAGATGAAAGTGAGTTCCTTCATCGCCTAGTTGGTGATAAGAGTGGCAGGTTGCCGAAGAACGTTGTAGCAAGTGTTGAATGACATAGAGTATATTAACCCATTTCGAAGCTCGGTTGGCATATGTATGAATGTGTTGAAAGGTATGATGTTTATGTTGATTGACATGCATGATGCTTATGAATGTTTTGCTATGCATGAATGACATGTATGATGTTTATGGTGAGGGTGAGACCAAGTGTTTCATTGCTAGGAATGTAAAAGAGTTAAGACCAAGTTATCTAAATCACCTCTTTATTGAGTTCAGGCCAGATGGTCCTTATTACAAAAGATGTTCAACAGCTATGGCTTAACACTTGTACAATGTGAGTCTACTTGTAATAATACTTCAAGTGATCAGCGTTTCATGGATGGCCAAGGACCTTGCCATTAAAGCTTTTCAGTTTGTAGCAGTTAGGATGACTGATCCCAACAATTTCAAATGGTCCAACCCAATTTGGAATTGATCAATTTTTCCTTCTCGTGCCAAAACTTCAATATTGTCATAGAGGGTGACACAGTTCTCGCTGTCATGGCTGTTATGCTCGTGGTAGTAGCAAAACATGCTCGTGTTCTTAGTGGGCTTGTAATCTGGCTGCCTCAGTTTTGGCTTCGTTATCAAGTGAGCTATACTGAGGTAAATGGCCGTGCATGTAGCATTCAAAGGTGTGTATGTCTCATACCTTTGGGTAGGGCCTGTCTTGACATATGCTCGACCCACTGCATTGACTGCTTGTCGTGGACATTATCGTGGCGATACCTTTGGTTATCGAGATAGTGCCCCTTATTCGTTTTACTAAAATGAGATTGGTGAGGATGGAAATCTTTCCTCTTACCCTGAGATTGGTATGTCTATTGACTTGGAGAAGCATTAAGTGAGGCGAGGGGGTGCGCCGCTGTCGTTTGGAAGGTTGGGGTCTTCTCATTCGGTTGGATTTGGCTTCCACTCCCCACTTGCTGATAAGGGGTGACTGTAGAGGGTTTCCCTTGATATGTCTTTGCCTTGGCAAGGCGTGGTTGTAAGCCTGTGCCATCACCTCAGGGTAAGTCTTCCAAGTGTTGGCATTGATCATGTACTTGAAGAAATAGTCACGTAGGCCTGTCGTGAAGGCCTTGAAGGTGGTCTTGTCATCTGCCTGAGAGCAGCAAGAATACTTATGGCTGAAGCGGTCGACATACTTTCGTAGTGACTCTTCCAGCTTCTGGCGAATAGTGTACAAGTCATCTGCAGAATGCAAGCGATTGGTCTGAAATATGTGTTGAGAGACAAACAGTTTCATCAATTCTTCAAATGAGTCTACTGTCTCAGGTGGAAGACGACAATACCAATTTAGAGCTCCAGTAGAGAGGGTGGAAGGGAAGAGAAGACATCGCTCTTCGTCGGTATGCATATGGTATGCCATGGTGGACTCAAAGAGGTTAAGGTGTTCAATCGAATCCTCTTGTTCAGTATAGAGTTGTAAGCCAAGCTTCTGTTTTGTCTTCACTTGAAGAGGGATGTCGAGAATCCTCCTTGTAAGGGGGCCAGGCCTGGGTTGGTTCCAGTCAAGTATCTCAGCCTGACGTTCAGCTTTCAACTTATTTACTTCCTCAAGTAGCTGTAGGACTAGAGGGTCCTGAGTGGAGTTATGTACCATTGGAGTTTTCTTCTGTAAGTCTCCATCGCCTCTTGGAGGTAGGAAAGCTTGATCAAGATAATGTGATTTTTCCTTGGACTCGCCGTACTGACTTCTAGGTCAAGTCCGTTGGAATACTTCCGAGTCCCTTATACCTTCATGTTCATTTGGGACTTGTCGTTCCTTCCCTAGATTGGCAGCTGGCCTGGGTCGTGGGAGGGGACCAAGTCTTTCAGAAAACTTTAGGTCATTGATCTTCGAGCTTATGTGGATGGAATTCTCTCAAAGTTGCTTTAAGAAGTCTCGATAGTCGCGATAAACGGCTTTTGATCCTTCCCCTCCTTCTGCAAGGAGGTGTCTTCCTCCACTTCTCCTGTTTCGGGTTGAAGCAGCTGGGTTGAGATGAGCCTCATGTTGATTGACATTTTGATGAGTAGCTCGCTCCTCATCAAGAATACCGATGTTGAAGGAAGGTGACCCCCCACGTTGGGGGGCGCCCAGGTGATGGTTGACGTCCACAGGCGTAACAAGATCGTGTGTTTGAGTTTTTCTGGCCTCGTGGAGCATTCCAAAGAGCTTTTCATATTACTCCTAGAAGACCTCATTCTTCATTGCTGTCTTGTTGTTCCGAGCCTCCAGCTCTTCGACTTTAGCTTCAAGAGCGAGCCTCTTTCGTTCTTTCTTTCGTAGCTTTACACTAGGCGCGAGGGGGGTGTCTTTCTGTGTGCTGTGGCTTCCTTCACTCCCCATGTTGGAGAGGGATGCTTGGTTAAAAGACAGTGTATGGATGGTGGATTCCTAGAGACGGCGCCAAATGTTGATGCACAAAATCATTGAGGACTTGGTACAATAGAAAGTGTCAAGTTTGTGACCTTCGCTAGATTGCTCCGGCCACTAGTATGGATAAGTATGTCAATCGACAGAGACAGGGAAGCAAACATAAGATGTACGTGGTTCACCCAGATTGGGTACGTCTAAGAAGTAGAGGAGTTCTTATTAGTAGTGAAGGATTTTCACAAATACATAGGTTCAAGCTCTCCTTTAGTGAATTCTAGTGAATAGTTTAGTACAAATGACGTTAGAGATTATTGTGGGAGAATGATCTCCTTTTATAGAAGAGAGTTTCTAGCTTTGTTTTGGCATTGACACGTGTTATGTTGTGATTGGCCTCCGATGTTGACACATGTCATGCTTTGATTGGCTTCCAACATCGACATGTGTCGCGTTGTGATTAGCCTCCTAGTTGGAGGGAAATTCTCGTGGGTCCTTGACGATATAATGTTGACTGGTGCTCAGTAGTTTCGGGATTGGTCAAGTATGGTACAAACATAAGTAACCCCATAAACCCTAGGAAAGGAATTAAACATATAACAAAATATCAAAATGAGCCTAAAATATTAAAACCCAAACTAAACATATTAAAGGACTTAATTCGGCCAAATTCCGATTGAGCTTGTAGCAAATTAACCAGTCTTGTAGATCTCGTTGTCGAATCCATATGTAATGGCCCCAAAACTAAAAAGTCAAACAAAAGTTTTTTTTTTTTTGAAGAACCTGGTAAGTCGTAAACTAGGGCAATGAGCCAAAGAGAACATAGAAAGCGAATGAGGGCTTACAACATAACAACTTACAAAGCAAGCAGGACATAAAGATTACAAGATGCTACCAACCACAGCTAACGGGTCAATCCAACACTTGCGCTACACTTACATTCTACGGGGGCAAGGAAAGCCGTCCTTGTTCAGGATTCCCACCAACGACATTCATCTAAACAACCCGAAAAGTCTAAAGTATCCACTTTTGAGATATGGTAGCAACAAATAACCTTTTAACCTATTAATTATCGATTCTCCAATCATTTTTTTATATTAAATGTCACCTCCTTTTAATTTTCTCACACTTAAAATGACACCAATTGCGTCCTATAAAAGAAGCAAGTTTTGTATTATGGTGTTTTATGGGGTAGCTATGAGCATTTTCGGTATAACCAAATTAGAGACGTTCCTAATATAGTCTGATACCAAATGTTTCAATTTATGGTTAGCCACATGCATTGATTACAACCTAATATAGGAGATCAAGAGCACACAAATCTAATGAAGCCATTACTGAATGATCTAGGAAGAGTCTTTTACTCAATAGGGACCTTATGTTCTCACTAGAATAGGGCTAGTTACTAAAAGAACATATTCCTTTTGAGCAGGGACGTGTAGCCATAACCGTTTCCACCTATCACAGAAACTATTTGGCAAAATTGCACACCCATTTACATTCCAACGTGGGATATCCACTCACCAACATGTTTAACCTTATTGTCCTACTTTAAAGGAAAGAAGACTTATTCGAATATTTACTCTAACTGATTCCAGTTTCAACTAAACTCAAAACCCTAATGAGATCAGTTTAGAGTCCAATAGGGTTCCAACATTCTCCCACTTGGACCTAAAATAATCATCCTTATTTCGAGCCATGTTTCCACCAAAACCAATTCCTTAGTGATCACGTGAGTTAATAAACGAATAACCAATTCCTCACACATCCACCATGAGTGATTCGAGACATAGAACTTCAGAAAAGACATGCACTATCATAGCACAGCCACTCTGAAATCGCCATATCACAAAACCATTCACGTATGATGCATAAACATGTTGGCCAGAAGGGAGTTTTACTTTATACTCCCACTGGATAAACCATTACCTTATCGTTGCTTAGTTTTAACAAAGCATCTTTAGCTATCTTTCACACTGAAATAGATAAAAACCACCTGAAGTTTCAAATAAGCAAACAATGCTGCAAGGGATAATAATGTATAGAAACCCCAATAGCCAAACATTTGCTTATTAATAACAATTCATGTCAAAACCATCACATAGAACCAAATCAGCAAGTTTTCTACATTTATTTGCACAAATAGCTATAAAGTAAATAAAATCAAATTATAAGTTTACTGTCACATAGCTGCTGAATCGAATAATTCCAGCACTTCCATCCTTGCAACATGCTCTTCAAACACTGAGACTTTGGTCCTTATCAAACTCCAACGAGTTCGCCTATACTTCCAGTGAAGCATCAATGTTGCCATATAAAACTATGAATTTTATTGAAAACACAATGGTCTTAAACAGAAAAAACATAGTGCGAACAACACTCCCACTAATTTAGCATATCAACAAATTAATGTCTAAAATACTTTCTTATAGCAGTATAATTAGATAATTATTCTATCTGGTTAGCCAATAGAAATCCTTACGACATAAGCATACATAGTTAATATGCAAGATGGCAAAACAATATAGAATTATCTCCCCATTAATCTACAACATCATAACTTGATTGTAGAACAAAAGCATATTATCATAAAATTTCCTTTTCCTTTTAACTTTCCTTAACATGCGTTCAAACATGTATGATCGAAACATAAAATCATACCAAAAGTAATCAAACAGTAAGAGCTAATGAAACCAGTAGACATATAGGTATTAATTTTAGGTCTTATTAAATATCCTACTCATTATAAAAGATTAACATGCAACCATATGGAAGAGACGGAAGATTGACAATGTACACATTGATCATATACTTATGAAACTTAATCATGTTGACATCATTAAAATCATGAATCAACGCCAATTCCTTCAACAACAAGAGATGCAAACAGTAGTTCGTGAGTGGAGACTAACAATGAGGCAAAGCATATTCTGCAAGCTCGTTATTATGGAAATCAAAGTATATATTAACTTTCTTCCCCACAACCACTAACACTGACTTGGGCTCTAACACAAAACTGATCAATCCTTGGTTAACCTTCACGGGTACAATATATTTGCATCAATAAGTCTCATGAAGAGACAAATATACATATCATGCAACCGATTCCATGCCACAAAACCACAAACTATAATGTGGCTCATAATAGAAATATTTGTAACTGGAAACACATAACTTTATCCCTGGATCATACATTACACGAGTTACCTTCATAAGAAACTTTCAACACCTTTAGGCAAGCTGAAGCTTTCAAAATATTCTTGTGAAATAGAATCCATACTATGCCATCTTAATTGAACAAAAAATAACGATGTACACCTTTGGGCAAGAAGATCATCCCTTTGTTATAATTAAGATGCAAGTTTGATCAAAGAACCTTGAAATCACCATCCTAATATCAAGCAAGTCATTGCACTTTGCTTAGATGATGCAAGTACGTGATAACTTTGATCAAATTCAACCTGAAATTAAACAGAAACAAGCACATAGAGTGAATGGCAGGTATATGTGATCTAGGTGCAGATTCATTATTTTGTATTCCAAGTTCACCAAATTCAGCACTTGATCATACATGCTTTCCGATGCTTCAAAGCCAGCAGTTCAGTGCATGCTGCAAAGGCCAGGCAAGCAGCATAGCGTAGATTGTAGACTAGATAACTAGCTATCACTCCTAAACACACTTCGGAACAAATTCTTTCTTCCAGAATGTTATGAGAAGCACATGACAACTCAAATAGTATATATGTAGTAAGCTCACCAATAATTGTTCAGGTAAAAACAATAATAAGAACCAACTCAGCAATCAAAAAAGAGTGTTACAATTAAACAGATGAAAGAGATAAGACTCACTTTGATATTCAATTAATCTCAATTTTCAGCATACTTGAAAATGATTACATCATATATTCAAGTATGAAGAATAAAATATCATGTGCGATATAGTGGTTTATATCCGTGTTTCTGCTGGCTTTGGTTGTTAAGATTCAAACAAATTTCCGAAGTATAAACTTTTATCAAAATTGCCTACATTTCATCATAGCACTCCAACTTCGTTTTCAAATTCAAATGCATGCAACAATGATTTAGTTGTATGTTATCCAGCCTAACAATCAGTTTCTGAAATCAAAAGGTTTTGATGTGTTTGCACACTTGCTTACCAATTAAATCATGCTCACATTTCATATGCACAATAAAAATATATTGCTTTACCACATCACTGGTAGAGTGAGATTCAGAATATATGTATACAATCACCGGTAGACATATTAAAATAAGACAACAAAAACTTACTAAGCTATAATTGCACTACACCAATGGCTATGTGCCAATACATATTTGGATATCAATATGTATTATAGTGCAGTCAAGAAGACATTACCTGTGTGCAAAAAGTGCAGCATCAAACAACACAGATTTATGTTACACCTTTGGGCAAGAAACATAAAACTGTCAAATATGCATTATTCATCCTTATTTGTATAGCTATTTCACAAAAATTCACATTCCAACTCGAATCACATCTTTGGACAAGCTAAAGTTGCCTTAAGGAATCATGAAATACTACACACTGAGTCACAGTTTGAACCAATCATTATTTCTTTCTTTGGAAAGATTAGTCTCATGTAACAAACTGTTACTCACAATTTAAGTAAAAATACCTTGGACAGAACTTCCTAATAATTCTCACTTTGGTATAAAATTATATAAACATTTGTTCAAGAATACTTTATCATGGTTATTTCTCCTCCAAAAGCCGTTAATTTCAATAACATCTGAGATGAGTTATCTTTATCACCATGCCTTTCAATCTGTGGCTGAAAAAATTTATACACATGAATCATTAATAATGACGACCATAAACCATAACTAAATATTTATCAAATAAAATTCCTGATAATCCCACTTTAGTGAAGATTATTTTATCAGGTGTCTTTAACAATATTAATCTTAAGAAGCTAGAAGATGTTAGCAATATAACAAAACATATATATTTAACCTTTACGTTTATCACCAACATCCTTTTATCTGCAAATACAGAGGAAGCAAAATGATAATAGCCATAGCAATGGAATGCCAGGATCTATTAGTTGAATAATATAATGATAAACAGTTAGATAAGCATCAACCTTCACAGAGCATAACAACGCCAAAGATAGCTTTGGCGGGGAGAGAGAGAGGGACCTACCGTCGCTCTTCAGACGTGTTTTAGAATCACCGACAACAAGCCCTGATACAATCCCAGCGGACCTTGCTCTCACACGATCTCCGAGGCGACCCGAAACGCGCTTTGGCACGCCAACTGCTGTGCAGCGGAAACCACGTCTTTGTTACGTCTACCGGAAACACCATCGTCTCCGCCACCATGGCCGAGAATGACGCCATTAAGATCTTCAAGTTGTGCCATGGCTGAGGTTCGGCAAAATCCCTCAATTTTCCAGGAGCTCTCTCTCCCTTGCAGTGTATCAACGCTCCTCTCTTGTGGACGCTTGCCCCCTTTCGTTTCTTCGGATGGCCGGATGCTCTCACCTCTCTCACTCTGCTTCGCTCCATTCTTATTCAACCAAATGCAACAACCTTTTCACATTTAGGTTTAATCATGTAGTTGAAAACAAACGGACGAACAAACGATATATAACAATGAACATTTTATTAAACGAGATTTGCCCCGAAGCGGCTATAGCCAAGTGACTACATCTTGACTGACATATATTAAACTGAATAACAAGCAAGCTATTTATAATAAATTAGCCCAAACCCTAAAAGGTAAAAAACCAAAATCCTAATGCTAACGGGCTAAGCCCAAAAAACCAAACATCAAAGTAAACCTAAATACTAATATTTTCCAACACATGTACCTGATAAAAACTTCAAGACGCAAGCAAAAGCAATAATCTAATTTATACGTTGCCAATAATCATCAAAAGAATCTACAAAGAGCTAGCCGATGCTCTGATACCAAATGTTGGAATTTATGGTTAGCCACATGCATGGATTACAACCTAATACAGGGGACGAATGAGCATGCAAATCTGATGAAGCCATTACAAAATGATCGAGGACGAGTCTTCTACTCAATGGGGACCTTATGTTCTCACTAGAATAGGACTATTACTAAAAGAACGTGTTCCTCTTGAGCAGGGACTAAACCATTTTATAGACGTGTAACCACAACCGTTTCCACCTATCACAAAAACTGCTTGGCAAAACTGCACGCCCATTTACATTCCAACGTGGGATATCCACTCACCAACGTGGGATATCCATTTACCTTATTGTCATACTTCAAATGAAAGAAGATTTAATCAAATATTAACTCTAACTGATTCCAGTTTCAACTAAACTCAAAGCCCTAATAAGATAAGTTTAAAGTCCAATAGGGTTCCAACAGCTGCTATACAAAGTTTGGTCAACATCCTTGCCACTCGAGTCCTTGTGAACTTTAGCACATGTACTCATTGGTGACCTAACAGCTTTTGATCCTTCAAGACCAAATTTATTCACTAAATCCTTGGCACACTTGGCTTGAGAGATGAAAATGTCATCCTTTTCTTATTTGACTTGAAGTCCAAGAAAGTAGTTTAGTTCACCAACAAGGCTCATTTCAAATGCACTGGTCATCATGTCAATGAACTGCTTCACAAGAGAATCAGAAGTGAAGCCAACAACAATATCATCAACATACACTTGAGCAATCACAACATGAGACTTCACGTTCTTTACAAACAGTGTATTGTCAACTGAGCCATGTGTGCAACCATGAGTACGAATATGAAAGGATAACCTATCATACCAAGCACGATGAGCTTGCTTGAGACCATAAAGAGCATTCCTCAGTTTGTACACACCGGTAGGATTGTGAGGATCTTCAAAGACTTTAGGTTGCCCCACATAGACTTCTTCATTAAGATATCCATTAAGGAATGCATTTTTGACATGAAAAAGCTTGAACTTTAAATGGTATGCTATAGCACAGAGAAGTCTGACAGATTCAAGACGAGCAACATGAGCAAACGTTTCATCAAAATCAACACCTTAGAGTTAAGAGTATCCTTGAGCAATAAGCCTGGCCTTATTTCTGATCACATTTCCTGACTCATCAGACTTGTTCTTGTAATTCCATTTTGTGCCAATAACATTAACGTTTGATGGACGATCAACAAGGGACCAGACTTCATTCCTCTCAAACTGATTCAGCTCTTCTTGCATAGCCAAGATCCACTCTTCATCAATTAAAGCATCTTTAATATTTTTGGGCTCAATCTGGGATACATAGCAAATATTTTCAACTTCATCAGCTATCTGTCTTCGAGTTCTAGCGCCTTGTTAATTGGACCCGCAATTTCTTCATCACAATGACCTCTGGTTCACTTCTATTTATCTTTTAATTGGACACTAGAATCTTGATCAGTGCCTGACTCACTCTTTGTGCCACTTTCTAACAACTCGCCTGACTCAACAGAAGATTCACCTTTATCCTTCAATGAAGGAGAGAATAAATCAGCATTTTCAACATCAAGAGTATAAGGAATAATGGAGTCATCAATTTTAGCATTTATGGACTCCATGATGGTTTTTGTTCGTAAGTTGTAGACCCTATAGGCCCTGCTGGTGTTGGAATACCCCAAGAAGACTCCTTCATCACTCTTAGTATCAAACTTGGCAAGGTGTTCTCGATATCTTAGAATATAGCAAACACTTCCAAACACTCTGA
>JAOTRO020193459.1:0-10420 GCA_028566515.2 Pyracantha coccinea | reverse complement strand
TTAAAAATTATTCAATTTACATGTTTTTTTTTGAATGTGTAAATGTCTAATTATTTATAAAAATGATGAATTTTTTTTGTTAGTGTGGTGTAAATATGTCTTCCATATCTACTTAGTTACTGATTTCTTGTTCACCATATCATTAATTTAACTAAAAGTCATATAATTCATCAAACAAAAGTGTAAATTACTGCGACTTCAAAACCTAAGAAAGTAATATGAGATAATTAAAACTTTGTGGCTAGTTTTGAAAATCTCCTAAAATGTGAAAGGTGTAGAATGTCGATAATTTTTTTTTTCATTTTAAGGTAAAAATAAAATAGCTAGTCCACCAATATTTTCTTTTAATTAAAAGTATAAATTTTATAAACTACCAGTTGGACAACAAATTATTATGATTAATCCATGTCACTCCCTACTAAATTGTGGCAATATGATATTAGAGTTCGGAAAATAAAAAGAGAAAAATAAAATAAAAACAAGCTTAAAAAAAGATTGCGTATGGTCATTTAATATTACGATCTAATGATATTTCTTTTCATTAATACATAAGAGGTCTTAGGTTAGATTTTCGCCAAAGGCCAATTTGAACCACATTATTGCTTGTATATTGTAAGGCTAAGCCTAACCGTTTTACTTAGTGTAGATGATATCGTTTGTTAAACTGAATATATATAATATCGTTTGTTTAAAATAAAAATAAAAAAAGGATTGGGCAAGAATCCTCCACGTGTGCGTATTCACCACCACGAGATCCAAAGTGATCGCAAAAGAAGACGTGGCAATCCTCCTAAAAAATATCTAGTTCGTGAAACCCCAGGCTCGCAAACACGTGTCCGAAGTGGGTCCCGCCGGCCGCTGATGAGATCGATACAGGCGAAGGGGGGAACATATCAAACCGGTGGCGGAGGATGCTCCACGTCGGATTCGCACCCAGAAGCCAATGACGACCTTCCTTTTGATCCAAAGATATTTTCGCGGCTGTGAGCGAACGCCTAAAATCCACCACCTTATTTCCCGAATTTCACGGGAAGGTTTTTCAGATTTTTTTTGCTGCCCTTCTTCTTCTTCGAGCTCGAAAAGTTGGTGAAGTTTGAATCTTTGATCTCTGCAACTCGGAATCGTTAAACCCTAGTTTTCTGTTGACTTTTGGATTCTTACTAGCTCTGAGAAATTGGGTTTTAGATTTTTGGTGGAGTTTTGAAAAATGGGTGAAGTTGCTGTGAGTGGTGGTGAGGGTATGGAGGCTGTGAAGCTGGAGAAGAACGTGGAGGATGAGGATGGTGGCGGTGGAGGCAGTGGTGGTGGTGGTTCTGGGGAAGTGGTGAGCTGGGAGAGCAACCTGCCAAACATGGTGCTCCGGGTTCTGCTGGTTGAAGCCGATGATTCGACGCGGCAGATCATCGCTGCGCTTCTCCGAAAATGCAGTTACAAAGGTCTGTTGCACTGTTTCCTTTTCTGGGTTTTGAAAATATTGATTATTTTTGACTTAATTTTGGTAAAAAGTCTGGATCGTTTTCTAATTCAGTGATTTTGTTAAGGTAATTCTGGTAATTTAGAAATTTGGACAAGTTTGTAGAAAGTGTGGATCTTCATTTCTAAAAGTAGACTGTGTCTGTTCGGATTAAGCAGTTGTTGCAGTTGGAGATGGATTAAATGCGTGGGAGGTCATAAAGAGGAAACATCACAAGATAGATCTTATATTAACGGAGGCAGAGTTGCCATCGATTTCCGGATTCGCGCTCCTTACGTTAGTCGTGGAACACGACATGTGCAAGAACATACCTGTGATAAGTATGTTGCTTTTACCTAACAATGCGCTCTTTTCTTGTCAACTTTGTTGGTCTGAGAGTGGATTGTGAAACCGACAATGTTCATGTGCTCCTTAATTGTTTGTCGGTATGAAAATGGAACTCTAAACTAAAGTTTTCGGATTGGCGTGCAGTGATGTCCTCTGAGGATTCAGTTAGCAGGGTTTTGAAATGCATGCTGAGAGGTGCAGCTGACTATCTCATTAAGCCTGTAAGGCGGAATGAGCTGCGGAACCTTTGGCAGCATGTTTGGAGAAGGCAAACTGTATGTTCCATTTTTCACCTTCCCTTTCAGTAAATCTTTGTTGTTGTTTCCTTCGCTTTGTTTAATTGCGCAGCGGTATTACAGTTTAATGATACATATCCTTTGTCTTGGTGTTTGCCTTCTATCAGCATAGCGGTGCACCAGTTCCACAAAACATTAATGTTCCACAGAATAAAGTTGAAGCCACTTGCGAGAACAATTTAGCAAGCAAGCATTCAAATGGTTACTACGCAGCTTCTATGCAGGAAAATAAGGAATGCAGTGAGAAGGGAAGTGAAGCCCAAGTAAGTATATTTGATAATTACGTTGAAAATAAAGGGTTTAGGATAAATTTAGAGTTCTCTACCGTCTCACAATTCTCGAAGAGAACTTCAATGCCTTTTTCTTCTCCATAAAAGAGGTCACTGTAGCTCGAGAAAATTTATAACTTCTGGAATAGGTTGGCTCCATGGAATTTCATATACAAACTGCATCTCTTGTGCAGAGTTCTTGTACAACGCCTTACTTGGAAGCTGAGAGTGCGTACATGCAAAATATGCAGGATATTCCACAGCTAAAGCACGAGAGTGCTTCTAATTTAAGCAATACAGATATGGAAAGGCTCAAGGAACGTGCTAGACTGGACAACGAATCTGTTGTGCTTGAGAGTGAAGCAAAAGGTATGCCATATTTTCCTGCTTTCTCTCCATATTTGTTCGGAGTTTTTTTTCGTCTTTCAGTAATTTTAGAATGGGGTATCCAACAAGCCATTTGTTTGCAGAGAAGTCAGGTACATTTGGATCATATGCTGTACCTTTGAAGGAAGGTCATACCTCAACTGGATTAAGACTCAGAGAGGACAATGTTTCTGCTACAAAAATGGTTCAAGGTGAAGGTATGCAACCGGAAAGTTACAAAGGAGATGCTAATATCACTTCTAAAACTCACATCAGCCGTTATGGACTGGATGAACCCTCCAGTGGAGCTATTGACTTTATTGGAACCTTTGGTAATTGGCCAAAGTGCACTGCCGGACCGCCTGACAATAGAGAAGATGGTACAAAGCACATGGGATCCACTCCACAACTGGAACTTTCTTTGAGAAGTTCTCTGGATGGTTCAAACAAGCAAGTGAACGATGAAAGGCCTGTGCTGAACCATTCTGATGCTTCTGCCTTTTCATGGTGAGTGTTCGTGTCCCTTTTTTTTTCAACTTGTGCAGTGATGAGAAAAAAATTAAAGCATGCGTCTGGGGTTTTCTTTTTTCTTTTGGCCTCCCTCGTTGTATGCCTAAAAATGCAGTTATCAATTTGTGAATGACAATTTATAGTGATTTTGATCTGAATAATAAGGAATTATATATTAATAGTGGCAGCTATTACAGTGGTAATTCTGTTGGCAGCAGCAAAGCTGATGGCAACAATACAATAATTATTAAAAAAAATGGAATAACTTGGTGCTTAGGGAGAATCTTATTACCCTATGTAAGAACGGAAACAAAAATGGAATGACTTGTAACTTGTTTAAACATTGAATGCAAACTAGTGATTGGATTGCTGAATTTTCTGATCAACCAAATGTTCTTTCATGCAGGTATAATAATAGCAAGACGTTGCAATCCTTTTTCCCAAAATTTCCCATCACTAAATCGGAGGTTGCAAGTAAGTCCCATGATAGCCAGGAAAACATGTCTACCTTGGTTTCCGGTCAAACTGAGGAAGCTGATTTATCCTTTCCACACTCTCAACTTGGGATGGTTCCTATCGCCGGGGCAATGTCTGATAATATTTGCGCTGCATACGGTCATTCTTTCACATCCTTGCTTCATAGACAATCAGATGTAACCCCGACATGGAGTAGCAAATTGGCTTGCAATGGAGCACAATCCTCCTATCCTGTGAATTCCCCAAATCATTCCAATCCTGAAGTTTACCTCTCAGAAGAAGGTTGTCACCTGTCTGACAAGACTACCTATAAATCTATTGGCCAGACCGTGCATGAGCAGAACAACCAGGAGCAAATGGAGGAACTGAGACCTGGTTCGCCTGCTACTGGGCAAAGTGGCTGTAGTAGTTTAGGCAATGCTGTTGGTAATGCTATTGGTCGCAGTGGACATGGAAGCAATTGTAGTAGCACTAATGGAAATGCCACTCTGGCTGTGTCTGGTGAGATGGAGGCTTCTGAGAGTTTGAATGACAGTGGTCTTTCTGTTCATGAGGGATTTGGAGGAGCTGATCCTCTTCGTTCCAGCCAAAGGGAAGCAGCTCTGACCAAGTTCCGACTGAAGCGGAAAGATCGATGCTTTGAAAAGAAGGTATTATCATCGTCTTTAATTTTAGTAATCATCCTGATGTTACATTTGAGGGCTTTTGAAGAACACATTGTTGTTGCCATGTACAAGGAAAGCTCGGTTTAACTACATTTGCAATTATTATTCTCCAACAAGCTTTTGTACTTCCTAACGAACTTGGAAACTTCCACTTTAGATCGAATGTATCGGACACCTCTCACTTTTGAGCTGCTAATACCAAATCACCTAAATAACCCATGTCATAAAGGTGTTTCCAATCCTTAACAGCTAATGTCTATACGCAGGTCAGATACCAAAGCCGGAAAATACTAGCAGAGCAGCGGCCCCGGGTGAAAGGTCAGTTTGTGCACCGAGCACAAACTGATACTCCAACTGCCAATGCTGTTGGTTTGTGACACCGAGTTTGGCCAACGTACCTGCGATTGCAAGTTAGTAGAAAGCGTGTGTGGTTGTGTGATGCAGGAATCTTTAGATACTGTTGAAGCTGTTGTGAAGAAGCGCAGAAAGATAAAGTGGTTGCAGAAGACGTGGGTTTTTGTTTTGGTTTTGGTTTTTTGGATATTAGAGGAGGTAGTGGTGTAAGTATGTAGGGATGCTACCTTAAAAGGTCACCATCTGCTCTGCATAATATATGGTTTTTGTATGAACCTCGGAGAGTGATTTGTAGTTAGAGGTTTAATGGTTTGATAATTTGCACTAATGTGTTGGGTATATAATTTATAAAGGGCGAGTGTGTTCTTTGCTTAATTACATGGAGGTTAAATTGTTGTCCCATGTTATTTTGTATCTAAAAGGTTAATATTTTCTTTAATTTGAGGTGTCTAATGTATAAAGATTGTTGTTTTAAGGGTGTTTTTTATATTAAAGAGTTAAAACGGCATTACTTGGCTGCATACATGAATGAAATGTCCTTTTGGGCCGCTAGTTTGGCTGCAAATAAGAAGACATGTCTTCCATTATTAATGGCTCATGTTAGGGGGGTAAGGACACACAAAAATGGTCCCATTTTAAACATTGTAAACTATTATAGAGACGAGTTAAATGTCCACCTCTAACAATATTGATATTGTTCTCAACTCGTTAATTAGTATCTGCACAGTTCGACAGTTGTGGGGTTCTACCACAAAGGCATCGGTGTTTGTCGAAGTAAGATTATGATATTTAAACTCTTATTTTCTCATAGACACGGTCGATGCGGGAGATATTACCTTGTCCTCGCACGTGGGACCCAATTACTGGGTCACACGTGAGATCCACACATCGTCAACCATGTGGAACCACGAGGACTCACCCAACATGCAAGGAGAAGGGGATCCACCCCTCATATGGTAGTACGGACTTGCTCCCTGACTTATACCCTATCAATATCAGAAAGCGGGGCCCATATTGCCACTTGATAGGTGGGTCCCTTGACTTCATGGACAAACAATCACAAGGGTTCCATATCCAAAAGGTTTTTATGCCCTCCAGCAGGACGAACTCTTGTAAGTTCAGAAACTGAAATAAAATACTTTATCTACCTTTCGCGGCCATACAGAATATGGAAAGCTTACCTCCACATCTTTTCTTTGGTACCATTTCCCTTTCAGTATGAACTCTTGATCCAACAAATCATTTTTTGGGTCATACTCAGCCCTGAAACCAAACACCCGTAAACTCAAATACTCTTCAAACAGTTACAAATCATTTCTGTTTCTAATTCTGCAAGACAAAGAAATCACTCAAAGTATCATGTTCAACAAATAAACTTCACAAAATCTTAAATTAACACCAGAACAAATATGGGACAGAGAAATACCGAAATTACACAAAATGATCCTGCTTTCCAACATAAAAGGAAGGAGAAGAAAAACAGAAACAAGGTTCAACTCCACCTCTACCACAAAAAAATACTCTAATCAAATCAAATTTCAAATCATATGCTTTCATACTCTATTTCTTTCTACTAAAACATGAGGAAATAGTAGAAAATTATGAATTCTAAATAAACAAATAGTTGAATTGGGCTAATTCAGCAAAAGGGTTTCTTTTTCCTTGAGAACCCAAACAGGAAAGCAACTAAAGATTCAAACTTTCAGCTCCAAATCCATCTTTCTCAGCAACCAAACACAGCAAAAAAAAAAACCCATCACAAAATCTAATCCCAAAATCCAAAAAATGCAAAATCTAAGAGCTACAGAGTAAACTGAGGGCTAAAGGGTAATTGTCCACCTCGGAGGCCGAATAATAAAGTTGACAAGCTGTTCCATAGATTCAAAATACGATCTCCCTCTCCGAGCTGTTAGCTGTTCTTCCACAAATTTAACTTCTTTCAGCAAAAAATACAATAAATATTACAAAAAACAAATTAAATTACAAAAAATAATACCTGAAGAAACAAAAATTGAACTTGATGGGTGATCAGGAGTTGCAGAGACCAATAAGAAAACAAGAAGACGAAGGGACCCGCCCAATGCTGTTGGGGTGGAAATATGAGAAGAATTTTGCGTTTGCTTCCTTGCAGACAAGAAGAACAAAAAATATGTATTTATTTAAGTATTAATTATTATTATTTAATTAATTTGCTTGCTGTTGCTGTTTCCTTCCTAGTCCCGACGCATGTCTTTCTCTTTGCCTCTCTGGCTCTTCTTCTTTTCTTTCTCCAACCTCGCTCCTCGCACGTGTTACGCATACGTCTCCATTTCAGAGCCGGAACCGGGTAAAAGGGTCGGGTTTTCGGTGCAGAATGCATCTTATGGTCATAAAAATGTATTAAAATATATGCGGTGAATTATTAATAGAAACTAATTAACTGTATTTATTTTAATACAAATGAGAGATAGTGGTTTCCTACTTATATATATTTTTTTAATCTGATTTTGTTGATATAAATTCCAATGTAAATCAATGGACAGTCTTGGTCCTTTTGAAAATACCAGTGTAAGTGAAGATCCAATTTTAAATGATATGGATAAAGACATTTTCAATTTTATTCCCCTTTTGAAAGTAAATTTTTAGAGGATAGTTAACTGTTCAGTTGTTTGCACGGGACATTCTTTTTTTTCGACCGAGTTAAAATTCCTGATAAATTTTTTTTTATTGAGATCCATTATGCATCATATCCTCATCGTTTATACGTTTTTTCCGTATTCAAAGAATATCGTATCATTTCTCAAAAAAACCATAGTGCAAGTAAACAAATGCAAATGCATTCTCGATTACGTAGGGTATTAAATTAGCACAGCTTCTGACTTTTGTAATCAAAGATTGAGTAGATAAAGTAAAATAGGTAATGATAATGACCAATTACCAATGTTGGAAATTCATGATGTGAAGTAGCACCCACCTTACCAAATGGTCTCCCACTTTGTGTCACAGGATCATCCATTTGCCTTCAAGGAATAGGCAAATCAATCACTCTAGTCCCAATTCCTTGCTAACAACCTTGATTACTTCGAGAAATGGTAAGACCAGTCGTTCAAAAACTATGAAAAAATGTTAAGAGTAGCTAGTCATTTAAAGGGTCGAATAAAAAATGCCAAGAATAGTCGTTTACTCGTACAAAAAAGACTAACTCGAGCATAACGATTATTCGAATCCACAAAAAAGAAAGACTATAAGAGCAAATGATGGTCCCTAAACACAAATATTCTCATGTCCAACTCCGACAACAAGAAAAATTTGTCATACAAATAATTAGGACTCGTTTGGAAGTACTTCTATAATGACTGGAACCGTTTTTGGTGAAAATGTTTTTTAAAACCAATCCTTAGTAAAATTCAAGTGTATCCCAAAAAAGCACTTTAAATATCTGATGCTTCTTCCAAAAAGCACTAAGTGTTTTTGGAACACAAAATCAATTTCACTAAAAGCGTTTTCAGCTATTTTAAAAGCAAATTCAAACAAGCCCTTAGTATGCAGAAGGCAAAAATAGAAAGAAAAAAAATTAATTGTTATAAAGGAATAATTAACAATTGGAGATTTTGTTTAATCATGTTTAAGGGAAGTGATGTCATGCACATAAACACAAGTATTGTTATTTTCTAGCCCATCATCTGACCTAGTTTGTTGGATTCGTAACCGGATCCTCTCTGTGAGGATTCCAGAGATCCATGAATCATATATGTTCATCGTATATCGTACGGTGATAAATTATTTTACATATTTTTATGTAAAATTAAATACAAACAGTACTTGATAAAAATTGATCACACGATTTACGATGAACGGACACGATTTGGAGATACTTAAAATCTCACCAAAAAAATGAGGATCCTGTTGGGTTGGATTCTACAACTTTAGTTTGGATTTTGCAGATGAATAATTTGGATACAAAATATACATTTTAGAGGTAAAGTCACTTGCCGAATAATGTATTGGCCATAAAAAAAAAAGGATACAATTTAAGGCCAAAACCAATAAAGGTAACGGTCCAATTTGCATCCTTTAATTTTAGCTTTCACAAATTATATAAGGGTGGAGTACTTTACTCCATATTGTTTTGTTTTTTCTTCTTAAATAATAGTAATGATAATGTCATCCCACTCCATTGTGGCCCATTGGAAACTAGACCCTTCAAGAAAAAAGAAGAAAGTCCAATTTCAAAATGTTCACTAGGTTTTCTTCAGTGTAAGATATGATAGTCGCTGAATGTGAGTAACCAGTCAATTAATCACTCATATCGTACAATCATTATGTGTTGGAAAATTACTTCTTATCACTGAAAAGATACTGCATGAACACACTTAATGAGTTATGTAGAACATAGAAGAATGAAGTACATAGAAAAAAAAATGAAGCTGAGATAAGTGAAAAACGAGAGAGAAGTTCATTTAATTAGAAGTAAAGGTTACATCGATCTTACATTGGATCCGACTAGTAAGTCACTTTGGACCCGTTTTGAGAATAACTTATCTGTTCTCAAAATGTTACTGTGATAGTATCTCAAATCAATAATGAACTATCATGTGACAAAGTTAGACACATTAAAACACCATCACAGTAACGTCTCAGATGGAAGTTTCTTTCCATTCAACCAACAGATTAAAGTAAACTTATTTCCTAAACCAAAATGGGCGCGCACATGTACTACATTATTATCACATTGGCGTCCAAATTTTCTAAACTGTTTTGTACCTTAAAAAGCTGAGACCTTTGTTGGAGATTCAGAAGTGCAGATGCTAGCAAGACTAATAAGAGACTCTCCCACACTCCCACACTCCCACACAAAGCTTAGCTGGAAAGCATGTGAAAAACTCAGCCACCAGATAGCAGCAGATATGATCTCATTCGATCGAAGGAATCGCATTTGAAATGTGCATCTCAAATCTCTATATAAAGACACACCATGGTCCCAAAAGTGTAATTCGCATAACGTCTTTTTCTCCAACAAACATTACCAAGCATTTGTTGGATTATTCGAAATGAAGTAAAAGAGGACTTACTCCTCATTATATATCAACGAAACTTATTTCGTCGCACCCTTTGTTTTTTGTTTGCACGCTTGTTTGATGTCGTTAATTGATTTTCTTTACTTTACTCAATCAAAAGTTCAGAAACACGCATGGAGTGTAAGTGTGTAGAAGAAAAGTGTGTTAAAATCAGTTCAATATCAACTACTATACATCTCAATTTTTAGTCTATCCAATGGATTGTATGATTAAATATGAGTTTAGCATAAGTCATCGAAGTTTATATATATTTTCAAGCTTTTATTTGGGAGTTTGAGTTGTATCTAGTGAACATGATTACGTTGATCACCCCTTGTATATAATATATTTCCTTGGAATCAAGAAGCTAATCTTTTTTTTTGGATAAATTACACAGTAGCCTCTCAGGTTTTAGGTCTATTACAACCTCATACAAGATCTTTAAAACATTTCACTTTCATACCCCACGTTCTATTTTATTTCAAAATAATACATCCGTTACATTTTTCATCCATTGATCCGTTAAGTGCTAACGTGACTGCCACATTTGTGCCATGTGGCTGCCACATTTGTGCCACGTGGCTGCCAAATGTGTGCCACGTGGCAAAAAGAATAATTTTTTAATTTTTTTTTAAAAACCTTAATC
>JAOTRO020193439.1:0-10420 GCA_028566515.2 Pyracantha coccinea | reverse complement strand
ATCCTTGCAAGCTAATGAGTTCATATATGTGATTTTTGAAGATTGGAACCCTAGTTTTCACGTCAAACCCGACGTGAATTTCCCATGCACTGTTCATTCACTTTTTATCGTGCAATTTTTGAGGAATTCTAAGGGCACAAGAAGCTTAAGGACGTCTTAGTGAGGCTCGGAGAAGAAAAATGGAGTGAAATGGACATCGAAGGACTGAGATCGAAGAGTTTGAAGTTTTACCGTACTATCGAAGATTCTCGGGGATAATCTAGTGGATTTTGAAGCTTAAAATCGGTAAGACCCTATTCCTCATGTCTTAAGCTTCATTTTGATGTAAAATACATGAAAAATGGTGAAGAAACGACGAAGATAGGGCCAGTTGCAGGTTTTCCAGAAACCGGCGACGTTGCCGGCGACCGGCTACTCGCCGGAGAAGATGAGAGAATATTCCGTCAGTTTTGACGAAATATGCTAACGCCGTTTGGTTAAATGTAATGGCATCAGTTGGACTTTAACGGAATATTCCGCGGAATATTCCTAACGCCGTTTGCCTTTCGTCACACGTGCCAGCCACGTGGCCGGCACGTAGACTCGTGCCTATGGCGACGCGTGAGGGCGCATGAGAAGTTCAAAAAATATTTTAAAAATATGGGGATGTTTCTGAGGTTGTGTAGAGCATTTTGGTATATTCAAACACCCCATTTGAGCAATGTATGAGAAGTTATTTTGGTTGGTTGGTTTATGTACATTATTTAACATTTGTGCAGTTACTTCTCATATAGGCGAGACTTATCCGGACGACGAGCGTAGCCAGGGATGACTCGGGGGTTATGACCCTTCAACCTATCAGTGAGTGGGCAGTTTGTTTTCAATATATACTTATATACTTGTTATATTTCCCAGAAAATTGTTTTGAATGAAATGCGTCGATTAGCGCTTAGCCTCACGTGATTGTAGCACTAGAGCATGTTTAGCTTTACACCTAGCCTGTCGTACAGATCATTTGAGGTGGTTCCGACTTGTATGCACTATTTATATGATTGAGATGTTTGAGATTGATTATGAGCTATGTTCCAGCCGAGCTGATCACTCGGTGGACATGTTGTTTCGATGTTGAGATATATTTATCACTATTAGTACTGACCTTATGATATTGAGATTTTGGCATACTATATGTGAAGGCATATGATTGGCATATTGAGATATTTGGCATGGCATACATCGTTTTGAATTTCAATGTTTTGAACCGATGTTGTGATATAGTTTGAACTCATATCTTTCTGGGAATATATATATATATATATATATATATATATATTGAATATACTTGTTTTACAGTGAGGGGTTAGAACCTTTGAGAATTGAAATGGTTTTAGAAAACTTTGTTTCTGACCCACTCAGTTTTGTTTTGCGCCCCTCCAGGTTTTAGTAGAATCGTTCGTTGTTGGCTCACGAGGTTTGCAGCTGAGGTTCTGACAGTTTTCATAAAATGTAGGACCACCTACGGGTGTTGTATCTCGAATACTATCCTACTTGACTGCATTAGGATTTCACGCTCTGAATTTGTATTTATGCACTTGAATCTTATTCTAGCATTCCTAGCGGTTTGAATGCTTCGATGTTGATTTTCAAGCAAGTTATGTTCTCTTTAAATTGTCGCTTCCGCATGTGCATATGGTTACGTCACGCTCACGTGACAGCCAGCATGCCTTGACTTTGGTCGGGGTGTGTCAATATATTAATTCCTTTTTGTGCCCATATTTTTTTAAACTCTTATTTGTATTTGTACCCATATTTTTTAATTTATTTTTACTCAATTTTACTTTTGCTAAATGTACCCATGCTAATTATATGCATTTATTTTATGTTTTAAAATATATCAATAGTTTTTTTTTTTTTTAAATATGTTAATAATTATGTGGGTACATTTTTTTTTTCTATAATTTTTGTGAAGAATAATATTACTCTTAAATTGATTTTTAAGTATTTATTATAATTAAAAGTATTATTTGAATATGTTTAAATTTCATAATTTGTGGGACATTAAATGCATAGATGTATGAGTTTAATCTCTTAAATGAGGCTCAGGACCTCAATCAAAACATTTAAACAAATAAGGTTTTAGTCTAACAATTAGGTTGATTAGGGACCGAAACCAAAATGATCTTAAAAAAAGAAGATAAAAATGTGTGTTTGTTCCATCGTACTATCTCAGATTGAAATAGCTTAACGGTCTAAACTAGACCCGCTTAAATTAGATTAAGTTGGACTAAATTAGTAAAGCATTTGGTATAGTGTCAGACTAAAGAGTAGGATAACAAAAAACCATATCACATTCATCACCAACAAGACCAACAAAGCAATTCATAACAAAATTCATACTATTTTTTTTTAATTTATAAAATTTTCATTGAATAAAGAATATGATGTTAGAAGCTACACATACGATATGAAGTCATCAAATGAAGTACTTTATCGCGTATAGAAAAAATATAAATACCTTCTGTATGATTTTTATTTGACATACAAACTCAAACTCAGGATCTTCTCCCTTCTTCCTGTAACTGGTGGACTTGTGGACTCGAATATGGAATCTCGATATCTGTTCTTCACATACAAGAGAGCTTAACCTCGTGGCCGGAGATAAGGACATGTCAACATTCCTCTCTGCATCCAGTATGTGAAAATACACTTGAGGTGCCCACCCATCCTGCTGGTTTAGGAGAGGGAAGGACTTCAAGTAACAAGTCAAAGCTATGACAATTCCTATAAGACCTCCAGCGAAGAAGTCCTGCCAATGATCCAGTAATCATCCACACGAGAGATTCCCAATAGAGCAGCACATAGAAATGGAAGGAATACAATGCAGAGCTTTGCGAATTGCCTCTGTGATCAAATACTTTGATGTTCCAAGACAAATACCGTGCAAGAAAACCAAGACCTGCAAGTAAAGCTGAAGTATTACAGTAGGAAAGTTTTTATGTCCTTCCTTTACAATCTTCTTCTCTCCAGTGCAGATAGCATTGTTAGTTTCAGGATTGTATATATCTATTCCATCAGGGAAAAACCACCACAAGAGTTATGAGAGCAGAATAGAAAAGGCCCAATATGGCATGGTGCAAATCATGAGAAAAAAAATTTAAACATACATTATTTGATCTACATCGAGTTTAAAAGCAAATTGTCTGCACAATTGTAAAAGAAACATAAGCAAATTACCAAAAACGATATGAAACAGGGTCAGATATTACTTAAAAGGCCCTTCCAATCTTCCTTACGGAACATATAGGTAATAACTAAATGTGAATTCATTAGTCAAGAAGCACCTAGAGGACATTAAACATATACATATTCTTCTTAATCTGAAAAACTTCACCATATTAGTATTTAGGGTTTTTTTTAATCACAAATGGTCTCTGAAATTGACCCTCACCATCAAGATGGTCCTTGAAATTGAAAACTAATCAATGTAGTCCTTGAAAATAGGTGTTGCAAATCAATGTGATCATTCCATCACAATTCTGTTAAAATTTCCATTAAGTGTTGATGTGACACATAAATGGGTCCCATAAGTTTTTTTTTTCTTCTCATAAGTGGTCCTTGAAATTGACCCAAGACATTAAAATGGTCACTGAAATTGAAAATTGATCAATGTAGTCCCGCAAGTAAGTGCCCCAAAACAATGTAGTCCTTTTGTCACAATTCTGTCAAAAATTATGTTATGTGTTGACGTGACACATAAATGGATCATACAAGTCTAATTAAATTAAAAAAAATTACAAATAGGTTTAATAATTTAATAGTTAATAAAAAGTTGTGAAACCAAAAACCCAGTCCTACAATCAACTTGGGGGAAAGATCATATTGATTTGCGACAAATATTTTCAAGAACTACATTCATCAATTTTTAAATTTAGGGATCATCTTGATGCAGTGGGTCAATTTCAGGGACCATCTTGATGATGTGAGTCAATTTCAGGGACCATTTATGATAAAAATCTGTAAATCTTATGGGGCCCATTTATGTGCCACATTAGCACTTAAGGAAAATTTTAACAAAATTGTGACAGAATGACCACATTGATTTGCGACACCTATTTTTATGGACTATCAGGAACTATCTTCATGGTGAGATGGTGAGAGTAAATTTTAGGGACCATTTGTTATAAAAAGCCTATATTTATATTCCCTGCGTAATTTAGAACCAACTATGCCTGAACTAAGTCAGTGCGTAGCTGAAAACAAGGAGCACGAGTGAACTGCATGTGTCTCTCCAAAGCTAGGAATAGAAGCATATTGAATATATAGCCTCCCATATATATTTTGATGTAAGTATCAAATTTACACACATATCTCATATTCAATACACATGATCGATAGTTTTCACCACAGTAACACCATTAAATTCTTAAATTTAAAAAAAAAAAAAAAAATCCCTTAGTATAGTTTTCTTGTAGGCTTCAGGGTTAGGAGCAGAGAGTCCATGTATGAGGAAAGGAAAGCAGATACAAGAGGGAATACAAAACAATAATTAAGGTACGGCAATATCAAATGAAGCCTTGGATTAGTTACCTTCTGAATGTCATTTCTAAGATGGTCAGAAAATCCTCATTGGTGTTTACAAATTCATATCGTTTTTGGTAATTTGCTTGTGTTTCTTATAGCTGTGCTGTTGTTTTCACTCACTTCATTAACAAGCACAAAGAATTTGCTGTTAAGAACTGGCATCCACTGAAAACACTATTAAGAATTTTCTATAATATTCAACTGTTGTGAATGGATGTTCAACTGAAGGAACCAAACCAGCACAAAAAATTCTATGGATTCGGCACAAGTGGTAGCGGGATCCTATCATCTCCACGAATTCATCTCCAGATTAAGTTAATTTAGTAAGTTGATAGGATTCCGCTAACTCTTTATTTTTTGTCAGGGCTCTAAAATCATTTTTCTCCTACTTTATGTTGATGATATTGTTGTCACTGGCAGTGACTCTTGCTTACTCCAAAGTTTCATTGATGCCCTTGGCTGCCAAAGTCCTTCTTTCACAGTCAGCCGGTTCCTTGTTTTCCTCTCCTACTGAATTCTACGAGATTGTTGGCTGTCTCTAATATCTCACTTTAACTCATCCAGACATCGGCTACGCTGTAAGTACTGTTGCCCAATTTATGAGTTCACCTTGGGTTCCTCATCTTGTTGTAGCCAAGCATATTCTAAGGTATGTCAAAGGCACTCTTGATCACGGCCTTGTCTTCCATAGTCATACTCGTTCTGCCTGCCTTTTTGCCTATTCCAATGCGGATTAGGCTGGTTGTCCGGATACTCGCCGTTCCACCAGCGGTTATCTTATATATTTGGGTTCAAATCTCATCTCTTGGTGGTCAAAAAAGCAACCTACTATTGCACTGTCTAGTGCCGAATCCGAATATCGCTCTTTAGCTCACTCATGTGTTAAGACTACATGGTTGTCTTATCTGTTATATAAGCTTGGATTCTCACTCCACGTTTGGTGTTTCTCTACTATGATAATCTTAGTGCAACATACATGGCTGCCAATCAGTCTTTTGTGCTCGTACTCCCATATTGAGCTTGACTATCACTTTGCCCATGAAAAAGTAGCATTAGGCAGTCACCATGTCTGTTTCATTCCCTCTATTTACCAGCCAACTGATGTACTCACCAAGCCTTGTCATCAGCCGCGTCATCGCTTACTTTGCTCCAAACTTGTCCACCCAAGGCCATCCAGTTTTCCAGGGGGGTTGTGTTAAGCGGAATCCAATCAACTCCACAAATCTCTAGATTAATGTGGTTGTTGATGATTGGATTATTATTTAAACGTTGATTAACGTGCTTATTTCTTATTTGTAATACATCATTTGGTTTAATATTTTGGTCTCCGTAACATTACACATGAATTAATTGTAATTACTCCACAAGTCTTTAGAATAAGTTGAGTTTAGTATATTGTATAGGGAAATGAATCAATTGTAATTAATTGATTCATCAAATGTAACTCTGAAATGAATCAATATCCACAGCTGAAGTTGAGCACATTAGTGCTTCAGAAGCCACTACACATGCAACGTGGCTAAAGTTTGTTCTGGAAGACTTAGGTGAGTTTCAGACATAAGCAACTCCTCTGCATTGTGATAATACATCTGCAATAGCAATCACCAAGAATCCCATCTTTCACTGGAAAATCAAACACATTAACATGTGATATCACTTCATCAAAGAAGGATTGCAACAAGGGACAATTGATTTGAAGTACCATCCAACCAAGGAGCAATTGGCAAACATTTTTACCAAGGCTTTGACAAAGCGTCAGTTCAACAAGCTCAGAGAGATATTTGGAGTGAAATTAGTTCATCAATTAAAGGGGAGTGTTGAATTATAATTGTATGAACTGATTCTGGTTTAATACCTTGGCTTATATGCAAAGTAGTATAAAATCTGTCATGTTTAAGTTGTTAAATAGAACTACAAGATCTCTAAAGCTAGTAGGCTGATTAGGTAGATGGCTAGGATGGCACGATGTAAAGAGATTTTCTCTCTATGTAACCGTTGGAGAACAAAGCCAGTGATTGGCTCATTCACACAATTGTATTCGGTGGGAAAGATTGAATGAAATAGTTAGGTCATAGCCTCTGTAACTTTTATGAAATTCTCTCTTCATTCTCTGCTGGTTCTCTTTCATTTCTGTCACTCTTTTTCTTGATTCTGTGTACCTCAATCTCTTTAAAACACCATTCCATTTTCAATATATTCTTCAATATTCTTCTGAGCACTCTCCATCCTGTACCCATCGGAGAAAATGTAATGGAGGTGGCATCATATGACACGACTAGGGAGTTCTCGGTTGCGATATTATTGGAGAAAACAGCCTCTTGATGCTTAAGGATAACGCGTGCTATTTCGGGCGTAGTTGCCATAATGACTGGCTTTGAAACGATTTTCAGGCTAAGGAGTGGGCCACGGATTTTGGATAGCTTAAACAAGAATTCATTTATGCCGCTGCTTGTGAGTTGAGGAAGGTTGCCGAGTATCGGCCATCCAACAGGCCCTGGAGTTTTTCCAACATTCATTTTTGCAACCACGGACCAGACGAGAGATGAAAAAATATGCAGCAACTAGTAACAAAGCAATGATCATGCAGAGAGGGAAGGCTTCCATTTTTGCTACTTTTTTTTTTCTCTCTCTAGGTATTTTCTCCTCTCTTATTGCAATCAAACTCTCAGAAAGGAGAGGAAAAAAAAAAAACAAACAAACTAGTGCTGCCCATGACCAAACTCTGCTTGGTTTTAATTCTAACTACATCATCCATTCTCACGAAAGATGAATCTGAACCACATTATTATAGCTAACCAATTGTGAAGCTTAGCCCCACTCCCCACCTTCATGTAGATAATATCATGTGCTTAGCCCACTCTCCATTCTCTAAAGAGTAACATTCACTACACAATCGCTATAACATCTGTTGATTAACAGTTGTTATATTGATCTTATTATTTCCAACACTAGGTATCACAGAACATTACAGGTAAACAGAAGTTGAGAGTCTAGGTTTGGGGATGGCGATGAAACTCTTGGCTTTTTGAATTGTAGTCCCAGCAAATTCTTCCATATTGTCCACGACTCCAGGAGGGCATTCCCACTCAAAGGCATGGAGAAATGCTGCCAAGTAAAAGTGCACCGTGCGATGAGCAAGCGGCCATCCTACACAGATCCTTTTCCCACACCCAAATGGCAGTAGATTGAAGTCTTGGCCTTTCACATCAATCTTCGAACCAATAAACCTTTCGGGTTTAAATTTGCAAGGTTCTTCCCAAATGCTTGGATCTCTACCAATCCCCCAAATGTTCACCACCGCAACCCATTCCTTAGGAATATGATACCCAGAAACCTCACAAGCCTCGTTTGGGCGACGACCAATGAGTGGGGCTGCTGGGTGGAGTCGGAAAACTTCTTTCACTGCTGCTTGAAGGTAAGGCAAATTCACAATGTCGCTTTCTTCAACAAACCTGTCCTTTCCAACAACTTGGTCCAGCTCCAGAACTATTTTCTTGTGTACACCAGGATTTCTGAGGATCTCTGCCATTCCCCACTCGACAGTGCTTGTAGTTGTGTCCGTGCTTGCAATGAACATGTCCTGCAAAATCAAAATAAAGACCATTTCTTAATTTCTTAAAATGAATCGATTTCAAATTGGTTTGATTTGTTACAATCACTAGTTCCAAAAGCTTAACAGCCACGGGACCCAAAAGCTAAAACTGTTAAAAACAATGGGCCAACAATGTATATCAAGCTTATGTATTGAATTACAGAAATCAAGCTTTTGATAATGTTTCTAGAAAGGGTTCTTAGGTCATCATCTTTATCACTTCTATAGTTCAATAATGCATCTAACATGTCCCCTTTCTGCTTCTTAGTAGTATTGTTGATTCCGATTTCCCTCTCTTTCAACTTCTCGTCGATAAGTTTCTCATACAAAGCATCATATTTCTGAAAGATCGCCAATGTTCTCCGTTTGAGCCCTTGAGGATCAAAAAGCTTGAATAATGGGAAGAAATCAGCCATATCCTCAACATATAGGAGAGTACTTTATTATAAGAATGAACTGAACTCTGAGTCTAGTTACGTGGTGTTATTGATACACTCGTGTATTTCACTACTATTAATTATAGCACATAGATTAGTATCAAAACATGGCAACGAAACTACTGTTAATTATAGCCCATAGAGTACGTAGTATCAAAACATGGTAATGAAATGGTCAAAATAAAAAATTTCTCTTGCCAACAACGTTCGATATAGTCAGAAGTGTTGTGACACTGTTTCTAGTTATTTCAAAAACACTTCTCAGCAGCCCCAATCACTAGAAACAGAAACGGAATTAAAAATCCAGTCTAATAAGTGTACCTCATATATCAAATCAACAGATACTACTGCAATTAGTATGTGCCAAGATGCTTGAATGGTTTCAATAAAGTAATATAACATGATCGAGCAGGCAAAAGTTGAGATGACGCAAATTAACGAACCTTTTGCTTGCGAAGTGGTGTAAAATTGTATAGGGCTCTAGAAGAGAAGACATTTTCATTCAATATTCTTCTGAACACTCTCCATCGTGTAACCATGGGACAATATACAAGGGAGGTGTCACCATATGACACGACTTGGGCGGTCTTGTTGGCGATATGACTGGAGAAAACAGCCTGCTGTTCCTTGAGGATAAGGCGTGCCATTTCTGGCGAAGTTGCCACAATGACCGATTTTGGACCCAATTTCAGGCTAAAGAGCGGGCCATGAATTTTGGATAGCTTAAACAAGTGTTCATGTATTTTTCTGCTGCTCAATTGAAGAAGGTTGCCGAGTATCGGCCATCCAAAAGGTCCTGGCGGTGAGTTTTTCCAATTCTCATATTTGCCGACGTGGACGAGACGAGTGATGAAAAAATATGCAGCAACTGATAACAAAGCAATGATCATGCAGAGCGGGAAGGCTTCCATTTTTTCTTTACGTTTTTTTCTTTCTCTCTAGTCCTCTTATTGCAATCAACTCGCAAAAGGGAGAGAAAACAAAACAAAATCAAACAAACGAAGCATCGTTCTTTGTGCAGTTGTCCAATGCATGCTATCTTTCTCTGATGCGTGTAACGCTTTCTGGTATAAATTGTGGTGGTCATGACAAGTTTACAATACGCATGCAATTAAGCGCTTCTGGATAAACAAGAGAAAAAGGGTGTGGACACCTAGGAGGACTTGCGTGGTTCATCGCAACGTGACCTTCCGGTTTTTATTTTTTTATTTTATTTTATTTTTTTTATTTATTACTATTAAGGGGTGGGGGAGGAGATTCAAAACTGTTACATTAATTTAAGGAAGGATGAGTTTTGAACTTGGGATGTAGGTAGGGATGGGCAAAGGTTATGGCGGGCGGGTAACCGCGGTTATTTATCCATAACTGTTTATGCTCGTACCCGCATAACCGTTTACCCGTTGGGTAATTGCCTAATCGGTTATACCCATACCCATAACCGCATACCCATGTAACCGTAACCGTTTAATACGCGTTTACCTATTTACCCTTTGAAACCAGTTTATCTTTTTTCTCAGAGAAAAACAAAACAAATGGATCAACCAAATCGGTAATATATTCATAAATTTTAAACCGGTTATAATAACAAAAAGTTCCCCACATAAGACATTCATCCAAAACAAACTAAGGAGTTACGTACACCAAAGCTTATATTCATGATACCGATTATAAGAAGGGTATCATGAATATATTACCGACTTAGTTGAAATGTTGTAATATATTGATGATACCGATTTAGAATTTTGACTGGCATCTTAAGGCTATCATTGATTTTCTAACCTTAAAAGTAAATTCCTGGAATATGTGGTGGAAGCAGGGCAGATATTTGTTCGAA
>JAOTRO020193429.1:0-10422 GCA_028566515.2 Pyracantha coccinea | reverse complement strand
TACACCTCAAGGGTATTTTTGTCTCCTTCGTCCAAAAATCCACGTGTCGCCTTGTGAATATTTTTGGCTCCACAAAGGTGATAATCAGTTGGAGGCATTTGCAAATAAAGATCAGCGTGGTAAACAAAATAGACGTACCAGTAACAAAAGAGGCGCCTGGAGCAGGACATTGACCCCAATGCCAAAAGCTTCAACAATATCAGTTACACACCTAATGAAAGGATGTGGGTTTTTGGACGCCTATTTGGGTGTAATATGAGTATTAATTGATATGGGCCACAGTCAGGTTTGGTTAATCGGGTTGGGTTGGGTTGGGGATGGACAGGCAAATGATCAACCCAATCCAACCCAATCAATGAACGGGTTGAAATCAGGTTGGGTTCGGACGGGTTATAACTAAAAAAAACCCGCTTGTTCGGGTTTAAAGTCGGGTTAAACATGGACGGGTTCGGGTTAGCCCAACCCAAGTTGCACCCCTAGCTTTGAGGGTTTGTATCGAGTTGGGTTGTGCGGAAGTGGAGCTTGAATTGGATTCTCAGGTGCTTATTCAAATGCTTACAGGAGAATATGTCATTGCGCATGCTGTCGCCTTATATGTAACCTCACATGGAGGTGCTTTCCGTTGGGATGCGATTGGTCCGGAGTTTTTATTTAATATTCTTGCTCAAGATTTTAATGTTTCAGTTAGAATCTAATAAAGTTTACCTTTGACAAAAAAAAAAGGAAAAAAAACTTTATAATCTCCCTCATTAATCAGACCTCCTGCACAATAGGTCCACATAACAACAAAAACAGGAAATGCACTTTAGCAACTAAAGAATTGAATTGCACAATTTGAATAAACCTCCTGCAGAATCTGATTTAATATGGTATCCCTAATTGTACAAAAAAAATTGTCCATGAGGAGAGATTAAAACGTTTACTATCAACTGGTAATATATTCATATTTACTAAAGGTATTAAGTTCGACTCACATTAATTGTGAGAGCATATTATATTTGGGGTGTGCTATCCACATATCTATTTTTACTTCTCACACATCATTTGTTAATTTATATTCGTTGATCTTCTTCAATTCATCTGATCCGATGACCAAAAACTAAAAAGATGTGAGAGAAATAAAAAGGGCTGTGTGGATATCTAACCCTTTATATTTTCGTTTAGTCTAATACCTAATTAGTAGATGGTCCATTGTATTGAGTGGCATAGTCAAATCTTCCCCATCCTTAAAGTTAAATATTGTTGTATATTAAAAAAACAAACGTTAATATGGTGTAGGAGATGCTCCTTCGAATCTGCCATCAACTTTTTATTTATTTATTTTTGAAGAAATTAGTTTCCCTCATTTTGCTATTTCATTGATTAAAATCTTAGTCATTTTTAATTTTTGATCAAGGTCATTGGGTATTAATAACATCATTAATTATTTCAATAATAAAATAATTTTTATTTTTAGATATATTCCCTTAGTGTTAAAAATGTTACAATTAATATATTTATATTTATGGCCAAATTTTATATTATATATTTTTTCTTTTAGTTTGTACCAAATCTTAATTTGCAAACCTATTTTTAATTTGTACCAATTTTCTTTTCAGTTTTTTGTACTCACATATTAATTTCTTTTTGTGCCCATATTTTTTAAAGCTTTATTTCTATTTTGTGCCCATGTGTGTACCTAGCACGTAACATTGTATAATTAATTAATGATAGAAAATTTACATATGGTATATTTATGTTTTATGGCTAAACTTTGTATCATATATTTATATTTTTAGTTGTACCCACTTTTAATTTGCAACTTTTTTTTAAAAAAAATAATTTGTAGTATTTTCTTTTTAGTTTTAATTTGTACCCATGTATTAATTTCTTTTTGCGCCCATATTTTTCAAAATTTCATTTGTACACATAATTTTTTAATCTTTTATTTGTACGCTAATTTATTTATAATGTACCCATTCTTCTTTATTAATGTACCACTTTGTTATATGTGAAATGTACCAATTTTTTTAACACTATGGATACATTCTTTTGCCATTTATTATTTCTTATTTTTACAAAGTTTTTATCCATTTATTCAATCAAAATGTTTGAATTTTTTATTGTAACCGTTTCTAATAGTATTATAATGAGGGATTTTAAATTTATAGGATTTTAAATCTCATAAAATATCAAACAATTAATGTCAAAACTATAAAACTATAAATATTAGTAGTAATATAATGAGGTACAAAGTCAAGGGACTTTGATCAAACTTTGAATAGCATTAAAATTTTAATCAAAGAATATTAAGCATTAAGAACCGCATCCAAAGTATTCCTATATATAACATGTTACAAACCCTTGGGCAGATTGGATAGCCTGCTAAAGTTGTATGACACGTGACTTTATATGTGTGAAGAGAAAGATGCAATGTTACACAGCATGTTGCAGACAAGTTTTTCTGTTTTCTCAAGAGATAGTGATCATCATAATATTTCAAGAGGGTTGTTGGATTGTTTTGGATAAGTCCCAAGTCCCATGTCACTTATAGGGTTGTGTCATTCATACATCATTTTTTTCTTGCTTACACATTTTTTTTTATTTTCGGTCATTCAAATTGAATGAATTGAAAAATATCAAATAACAAAAATTAACAAAAAATGAATGAAAGGTAAAAATTAACAAAAAGTGTGTATAGAAGGTAAAAAAAAAAAAAAGAGGTGCACACACGTATATATAATTAAGTAAATATGACATTAATATTTATAATTGTTCACGGATAAAGTGAAGCCGCGCGCAGAGACCAATTGGGGCCTATAAACTGCAGACACTTTCATTTTGTGATGATCGATCGACATAACTTTCTCTTTCCCTTTTTCTCTCACGTCAAAATCTAATCTGCATAGTCGGAAGACGTACAGTTCTATCATAACAGCAATTGAATAAATGAGGATAGATACAGAGATAATAGGGCTGGTGTAGTGGAGTTTGTGTTCTTCTTTTTTCCTTCTTTCATTTCAGATATCACAAACAAAGCTTGTCATTCGTTAACCACATCCACATGATCAGTCAAGCCATGTAAGAATTGATCATCCCACTAGGCACTAGCTAGACATAACAATATCAAGTAATGAAATTTTAAAATTTCAATTATATTTCGAGATATCCTATATAGCATGCAAATTTTTACCGTTAGATTCTTGGTCATCGTATTTTCAATTACAAATTTAACTATTAAAAACTTTAGAATATAAGATACTCCAGATGATACAAGAAAATACCAATGCATGCTTGCCTCTAAGCTAAGCACTTTAGCTATGTTTCTTGTCAGGCTGGGTGGTGTGATATATATTCTCTAGTCCATACAAAAGTAATCAATTTTTCCACTTCAGTACTTTCGATTCCATGGTGGGAAGGGAAGGAAGATGGTTTTGTCTTTTGACTCGCTAGGGCTAGCTATATATATGACACAAGTGGATGAGAATTACGAATTTGTCACTCTTTTTTTGTTTTGTTTTACATATTAATATTTAAAAAATGGAACTATCGAATCACATCAACCACAATTCATCAACTTTCTTAAATGAAAATCATCATACATAAATTTCTTAAAAAATCAAATCATGAGAAGTCGTTTCAACCTCCGGCTTGTTTTGATGTTTGCAAACACTAAGAATACTAACTACAGTCTGACTAAGTTAAGGTGAATCTGATATATATATACACACACACACAATCATTATTATCAAAACCTTTCCTCACTTACTAGCTTAATTATAAAATCAAATCTGCTCTTCTCTCACCTGAAGAATTTGGATATATATGTCGATCTCCAATCTCCCTGATAAGATTTTATTCTAGAAGAAGGAAAGAGTACTAGTAACAAGAAGCATAAGTACATTGAAATGTTAGTAATAAATATGGTCTCACAGTTGTTTATGAAGAGTAACTTAATTACTTATAAACTTATGTAAGGTCTCTCATTTTCTCGATGTGAGTAATACGCTCTCTCACGTGTGGCAAATTTTCAAGCTTAGTAAGTGGACAACACAAATCAGGTGACGTGAAGTACGTGTGCCCATTGGACTTCACTTGCGAGATAACATGCTCTGATACCATGAAGAAGTTGAGATTCTACCATAAAACCAATTAGCATGGAGAGTAGCACAACTACTTATAAGCACATATACAAAGTCCCTCATTTCCCCGACGTGAGATTATACTCTCAACAATTTGAAATTTCTTACTAATTAATTAGTAATTGTCCTTAAGCATATATATATACACACACACACACACACACACACACACACACACACATACATACATATTTAATTTCTTTTGTGAGGTACTAAGAAACATGTTTAATTACCTGAATAAGACATAAATCATGATGAAATAATTGAAAAAGAGAGTCTATCAACTCAGACTTACAAGTCTCTTTTCATAGAAAACTTTTGCAAATGCAATATCATGAAAACCACACACAAACTCCAACTAGAATTAGGTAAATTCATTCCTCCATTTCTTGCGTTTATAATTTTTCATGTAAAATGTCTCATGCGGAATATGGACACTAGATGCTAGATATATCAATCATATTAACCATAAAAACAAAACAGAAAAGTATTAGAGGGGTCATAACCTCTATGGATATGTTCAACTTGGGATCATAAATACCTAATTAACATTAACTCAGAAAATTAATATGTGCTAAGCGCAAAGCTGCTGTAGCATACAGTATGCAAAATGAATGCAGTGACCGAATACCACAATGACAAAATGCATATTATGCCCAGTATATATGAAAGGAATCTGCAGACTTTCTTACAGATCTCCGTCTTTTTATACAGCAAGCAAGCTCTGTAAAGATATCAATTCCCAGAAATACAACAACAACAAAGCCTTATCCACTCAGTGGGTCGGTAGTATGAATCCTAGAAAGCTATTGAACTCAGTTTTGGGCCAAGTCGTCTGTTAGCTCTCCAAGTACTCCGTGTATTTTCCTAGAGTCTCTTTCAAAGTTTTCCTCCAAGTACTCCAGAAATGAAAGATGAAAATAAGAACAAGCTGCTCACTCTTCACATACTTGCACTAAGAATCAATGATTCCTCTCTCTCTGGTCTAACAAATAGCCATACTACACCTTACTTAACTCACTGAGTCCAAAAGTTCATTGCGCCCCTTTTCAAACAGCTCAAGCTTAAGCTATTGCAGTGGTTCTTTTAGTTAGTCAATCTCCTTGAATTATCTACAAAATCCATATATGCAGATTGCAAAATTTAAACTCCCCTCCCTCAGAGCAAGAAGTAAAACCCTTCTGCTCATATATACATATATATATATATATAAGAACCGCTTGATTCAAATATCTCTAGGCGGCTGGCATACGTACGTATAGCATCAGAATGTCGTCATACATGATCTTCTTGGAGAAAACAAAATAATATATATGAAATTAAGAAAAGAAAAGAGGTGAAAAAAAACCTAGCTAGCCATTCAAAATTTTCATTGGATCCCATATGTAGTTTTCAGACCTAGCTAGCCACTGAAAATTTTCAACCAAGATAATGTGAAAATGTTGTTGTGATCATGAACTACACATTTACAATTGAAAACTAAATAAACAAACTTACGCATGAACAAACCCCATAAAATACAAACACACACACACATATTTTTTATAATATTTATAAGAACCTATGATTGCAAAGTACTCCTGCGGCTCTGATAGATCTGCTTTTCCAGTACTACTACTTCAATCAAACCTGTAAAACATAAGATCCTACAAAAGAGAAAAAAGGGAAATCCAATTATATATACAAGTCAGATCCAAAAATGAGAAATCAGTAAATTGATGAATATACCCAAATCACTTGAGACTAAATAATGAAATCACAAAGTTAAAACAATATATATATAAGCAAAGGACGCATAAATAACCTGATTAATTAGTAATCAATCAAATAATCATTTTATGAATTAGATTAATATGGGAGGTGCAGGGGTGTGGGGAGGGGCAAGGAAGCTGGATATAGCTAGGTGATGACAGAAGCATAGAGAGCACAAAGGAGTGAGATGCATAGTCCATTGCAAGTCATCCATCTGTGCTCTCTATCTTCTGTCAACAACGTATCACCACTCCCTGCTCTTTCTCTCTCCCAGTTCCCTACTCCTTACCCTAAATTTAATACTATAATATGATTAAAGATTGGAGAGTTGCAGCTATAGCAGATACTTTAAGAGACCTCCACCAATGGTCCTTATTTATAGGAAAAAAAGTACCACCTGCCCACTGAAAAAAGAAACGGTAAAAGGTAGATACAAGTACTCCTGGGTTTCTCAACTGAGTCACAAGGTTACTATAGTAGTACGAGTGATTTTTCCAATATATAGGTCTATGATACTGTTATCAAATTAGTATCACGATTTAATAATATTTTTTCATTTTTTAATTAAGAAGTTTTAGATTTGAAATTTGTGAAAGACTAATCGATATCAATTCCCTTTATTTATATCATGCCTTAGTGTAATATATTATTGTATTAAAAACACCTTGCAAAGAATAATAAATTTTCTCTTTGTGGCAAAAAAGAAAATAAACACCGTCACACAAAGTTATTATTCACTTTGATTTACAGCACGTATATTTATTTTTTGTTTATATATCCTAAAAGTGTAACATATAACTATACCGTGGGGGAGTGAGATAAACTTCACAATGAAGTAGTAATAATGTGGTTCAAATTTTTCTTTGACGAAAATCGAATTTAAGACCTCACACTTACAATATCATTAGACTGTAGTACCAAGTGGCAACACATGATAATATTTTAAGTACACATAAAATTCTCTCATAGTACATCTATAATTAATGACCGTTTCACTGTCACTCATCTACTGTCTACTTGCAACCGTTTCTCACGAGATAAAATCTTCTCAAAAGGACAACCAGCAGTATTCTTCAATATCCACACGGCTAAACCATGCATATCCCTGGCTATGTAGATTATTACCATTTTAGCCAGTGATAGTGACCAGATATCTTAACCAACCCACTGCATTAATATTGAAGGAACGAAGAATATACTGCAAATATATATATTTGGAAGGATAGTCTTGTTACTGGTACTGGGAAGGGTTGAATGAGTCAGAAAACTTACTGTACTAGTTATATATAGAGGATCTATACATATCTCTTTGTACTACTGATATATCCTAACAGCATATATGCATGGAGATTTATTGGATATGCTCCCATGTGCATTAAGGATTTGCCATAATCCTTTGGAGATCATGGTTAAGTCACAACCCATATGGCTGTGGTCATGATCGTGACTCTTCCATGCATGCTAACTCTAGTTGTTATCTTTCGCATCTTGGTTCTGATTAATGAATAATACATGTTATGGGAAGTAATTTCACATGCTCGTTTTTTTTCTCCTACCGTATCTTTATGTATTTTTGACCTTTAGTTTGAATAAAAGAAAAATCAAGAGACATAAACAAATAGGAGTGTACAATAAATGAAAAAATATGCATAAATAATTTCTCATCTGTTTGTATACACACACACCATAAGTCAAGGTAAGTGAAACATTCGAGTGGTTGAAATAGAAACATCTACAGAGTTGTATTGGACAAATCAACCTTTGCAAAGTAGCATTCAAAGTCAATTATACAGTAAAGCAGCTACAGCCAAAGTGATCGACATGCTTGAATTTAACTTGATTCCAAGAGGAAAATTCAAACAAATTAAAACTAGCCAATGCTAATTTATTCTTAATCTTATGACAGGAACCTTTAAAACTTTCCACTTTTATTTGGATCGATCCCAACCACAAGATAACCATCTAGAGAAGTGTAGAGGTGCATGAGTCTATTGTCACCATCACCTCGATAAATGATGAGCAATATTGTAAGAGATGCGAAACATTCACAATCTAGATAGTTCCGTGCCGTGTTTATGAAAATATACAAAAGATAATATGGTTATACCATGCAAATACATGATAAAAAATATATTCGTGTATCCCAATCATCATAAGAAAGCGTATTTGTGCTAAGCAGCGGGGATCTAATAAGAATTTTTTCTCACATTGGCAAGATGAAGACCGCACACTACTTTGGCTAGTTTCTGTTGACCACCTATCGTATCGTTTCTCTGTCTCGTTGAGGCATTTGTTAAGCCTCTTGCCTCCGTAGTAACTAATCTCAAGGAAAATACCAAATAGACATTACACAATTTCATATGTAATACTAGGTGCAACTGCATGCACTAGTCCTAATTGATCGACCAATTGTGATCTCCCGTCTCAAATTATAATGATTTATTTTATTAATGAAATAGTTTGGAGATTTAACTGAAATTTGTCCATTAAATTCTTCGGTTTTAACACAAAATTTGGGTTCAAAAGGATTTTGTCATTTCAAAATTTATTCAACCTTATGGGCCAATAGTGCCGCACGGCCAAATACCGGGCATCCATGTGTTAGCTAATTCTTTCAACTTTTATAAGCAATTTACTTTTCTAACAAATAGCAAACACATTATATCAATAAAAGAGCTCAAATACTGTATGGTCATGCAGACGCAGGACCACTGGTCCAAAATATAATATACCTAGACAATAATACAAACATATATACACATCCACAAAAGCTTCATGAAAGTGCTCATTCCATCCCACCTCATGTCACTTGAGCTAATATTCACACCCCACCTTTTTTGTTCTTCTAATATCTCATTAATTTGCCTAAATTAGTAGTTATAGTTAGCCCCTAACCTGACAAAACATATAATATAAAGTCTCTATTTTGTTAAAAAGTAGAAGAAAGAAGTAGGAAATTGATTTATGCATACCTTTTTTCTCTTTTGCTTTATTCGATTTAAAGGCCTTAAACAAATAGAGCGTGTACATAAAAAAATGTGTAAAATCATCTCTCAAGAAGTATTTAGCTTTCCATTTGCTCAAATGTACACACACACACACACGAACATATTTATATCTATGTATGTATATGTATGTATGTATATATATATGTGTGTGTGTATATATATGTATGTGTGTGTGTATATATATATATATATGTATGTATGTATGTTCGTGCGTATAAAACCCTAATGCCATGCAATACTATAGGACTCGTTTGGATGTGCTTTTAAAATAACTAAAAGCCCTTTTAGAGAAAATGTTTTTGGGTTCCAAAAGCACTTAAAGTGCTTTCTGCAAGAGGCACCAGTCATGTGCTTCTTCCAGGAAGCACAAGTACTTTTTCAAGATTTACTTGCATCTACTAAAGATTGGTTCTAAAATATTTTCACCAAAAGCGCTTTCAGTCATTTTAAAAGCACATCCAAACGAGCTGATAGTCCACTTCCACATACCTCATATTGATTGTGGAGTGTGCTTAGCTCCACGCCCATCGTAAGATTTCATAACCCTAGCTACTTCAACTTCTATCAATTACTACATGATGTTTAATTTCCTCCTGGTAGAGTATTAAATTCTTGGTTTAATTTAAGTGATATATAATTATATATTGAAGTCTTTATTTTTTTTCTCTTAGAAAATAGTTTTTGCTCACCCTTTTTTTCTCCTATACATTTTCTTTACCCACAAAATGAATAATTAAAAATAATATTTATAGTTGGAATCAAGAGAAGATTTAAAATAAATAAATAAATAAATATAAAAAGAAGAAGAATGTGTGGAAATCACTTGCCTTGCCATGTGTATGATTATGTAGAATTTTTCAGGTCCACAGGCCGAGGGTCCACTTCAACAACACCGATACTGTCCCTACTTTACCACATGCCCAATCCATCAGGTGTGGGGTTTTATCACAAAATGCCTCGGTGTTAGTTAGAGTTGGGTAATTCTATTTAAATGGCTCTTTCTCCTTCCTTATGTCCGATGTGGGACAAATGGGTTCCAACACTCCCCCGCACGTGAGACCCTATTTTATGGGTTACACGTGAAGATCCACACATCGGCGACCACGTGGAGCCATGTCGGGGCTCACCCATTGCGCGGGGCCAAACGGGGACCCACCCAATCACGTGGCATCTTTGGCCTACGTGGAGCCATGTTGAAACTCACCTATCGGGCCAAAAGGTACCCATCCAATCACGTGGCAGTACGGACTGGCCAAATTGGGACCTACCCAATCACGTGACATCTTTGGCCTACGTGGAGCCATGTCAGGACTCACCCATCGATCGGGGCCAAATGAGACCCACCCAATCACGTGGCAGCTGGTCCCCTGGCTCTGATACTATGTAGAATTTTTCAGGTCGACAGGCCGATGACCCACTCCAACAACATCAATACTGTCTTCACTTTACCACCTGCCCAATCCGTCATTTGTAGGGTTTTATCACAAAAGGCTTCGGTGTTAGTTAGAGTGAGGTAATTCTATATAAACTCTTTCTTCTTT
>JAOTRO020193418.1:0-10422 GCA_028566515.2 Pyracantha coccinea | reverse complement strand
ACAAGAAAATATGCAAATAGAACTTCAGGTCTAGAATTATAATTGAATTAATTATTTGGACTTCGGGCCAAATTTAATGTGTGGGTGAAAAATTATAAAAGCCATAGGGCTTCAAATAATTAGGCAATTAAATTTGGGGCCCAGAATAATGGACCAAAGTCCACAGGGTGGGTTGAGGAAATTGTACCGTGCGGCCAGGCCCAAAAATTAGGATGGGTTGGTCATGGGCCTAGTATTCAGGTAGGCCCAGCATTATAGAAAATGGGCTGGAGGTGCAAGCCCAAGGATAGAGGCTCAAACAGGCTCTGATCTGGTGCTTTGCAGACATGGTTGCACCAGCGCATAGGCTAAGATACGGTGTACTGCGAACATAGACACACCAGCGCCTGGGCTGGGATTTGGTGCTTCGCGGAGTAAGGGGGACACCAAAATCGGCTTGGGCTTGATGTTATTTGTGGGTTGAGGTAATGGTTTAGGTTGCTGCAGGCGAGCCCAAAAACACTCCCCCAACCGTAACTAGGTGTGCTCGTCGAGGAAGAAGACTGGCGTCTCCGTTCAAGCGGTCATGTTTTAGGACAACAATTCTTGGGGTGAGTTCATGAGTCAATGGGGACCACGAATATGAATGGAGATAGAGAAATCTTCAGCGTTTCAACCAAAACCCTAGAAATTCAAATCAAAAAATTGAAAAATTCGACAAGATTCGAAGGAATCTCGATCAATCATTGTCGGGGACAAGATGCAAGTCATAAAAAACGTTGACTCTTAGGTGAGGATTGATTGCAGGTTAACCTGCAATGGTGGAGATGCCATGAAAGACATCGAGGTTTATAGGTTTTTCAAACTTGGGGCCTTTGGCTCTAGCTTGTGGTCTCACAGATTGGCGCGGCTCAGCCGCACAGGCTGCAGGCTTGGGCCTAGCTGCTCGCCAGCTGTGGCTCAAACACTGGAGGGGTTTGAAAGAAACCCTAATTTATATTTTATTAATTTTTTTCAATTTCCAGATTAATTCAATGCATATGTAATCAAATAATTTTAACGAATGAACATATATTTGATGCAATTCATGGCAATATCAAATTCACATAATTCAACAATTATGGATATAATGCATTTACAATTTATGTAGAATCTAAAATTTGAAAAATGTAAAGTTGGGTCATCCATTATGGTGAATGTTCATGCTATCAAGGCTGCAAAAATATCGAGATAAAAGTCGTTGTTTTGGAAGAATCTGATTACGTGATGATATTGGTGAACTGGTTTGATGCATAAAATTCTTTCTTCAATTTCGGCTTTCAATCTCCAAAGCTTGTATCACGTTCAAGAAAAAAACTAAATTGAATCAATAAAAGCATATGAATTCAATAAAATCAAATTATAATCAATTAAAAATGATTGAAACGTAATACTCCCCTGAATGAAAACAAATAAATTATCTTTAGTGTGAAGAGCATGCTCATAATGTGTTGTGGCGTATATTTTGTTGAGGGGTGTGGCAAAGGGAAGGGAGAAAGATGGAGAATAGACTTGAGGAATTGTGTGTTAATTCCCCAGTCCTTGTGCCTTTATTTATAGTAATAAAGAGGAGAGAAACTTGCCCTCCAAGTAATACAAAGTTATTAGGAAAGATCTTCTAGATCCCAAAGGATTTCTATTCTATCTCTACTTAGGATTTACACAATCACAATATGTATTAGAACATATGTCACAACAAATACTAAATTTTCACAATTTTCCAAGGCGACAAATTCAAACCACCGCCAAAATTTAGGGCCCAATTTTGAATTTTGGGAACGTAAAAAACACATCTCACTTTTTGAAATTTAGTTGTCCTTTGATTTTCGTGATTTTGTGTGTATAAAAGGAAACACAAAACACCCTATTCTCTCATCCCTCTAACGAAATCCATACCATAGTCAAGCAATGAAACCTTCATCTTCTCGTTCCCACCCTTGCTGCCCTCACACCTCCCCCTAGAAATCGTCTTCTTCCTGTTCCCACTCATGCTCACCTCCCTCCTTCCCCCGGACAGAAGACATAGGCTCATTCGAGTTGTATGAGCTTGAAACAATTATAGGGAGGATTACTAAGCACTAGAAAGATCATGCAAACAACATCGCATCCTTGAAGCGGAAATTGAAAAGAGCTCATTGAACCGTTGAGATGTTAGCGGCAAAAGCGATCGAGAAGTTCATGTCATCCAAAGCATACAATCAAGCGTTGGGCAACCAATACAAACAAGGCTTTCGATCGGACTTAGTGAGGGGTTTGAGATATTTTGCCGCTATGCAGTGAAAGTGGATGTCAACGGGAAGTGGGCGAACATTGACCACTACAAGGCACTTGCTGTTGAGGCCATTCTGCGGGGATCATTTAATTTGATGTCTTTTGTGGGTCCTTCAAAATTTGTTATATTTTGACATTCCGCCTGTTGTTTTCCATAAGGAGGACCTTAATGTTTAATTAGTTCGATGTTATCATCTACGTATATGAATGGAATTCCTCTACCATTTCCAATGTTGTTTTTTTACATACAATACAATAACCGGTATTGGACATTATATGTTCAAGTCATGCACATAACTTATATACATTATGCACATGACATAAATAGGACATGAACATACATTGCTGCATCAGAAAGCCTTAGAAGTAGAAATGCCAACACAAGGCCCTTGATTGCTAAGTAATAAAATAAAGATTACATGCTCAATATTGAAACCATGTTGTTGCAAAGTGTACTAAAATTAGACTAACACGCTAATTACAACCAATGGCAACAAAAGGCCCTTAATAGCTAAGTAATAAAATTAAGAATACATAATGAATACTGAAATAATGCCATGCCAAATTGTACCAAAATTACAATTACATACTAAGTACTTAGATTGCGATTGGAATGGTAACCCAATTGTTTGGTTATAACAATAAAACTACTAAAATAAATGGTGTCCACATAATGATTCACACAAATGCAAGACGTCTGATGAACTCGATGGCAAGCATGAGCCTGAAAAAAGGCATGTTCAGAGGTTATACGTGCTCAATGTCCAAGCCCAATGATAGGTAGTCAACAAATTTGAGTAAGAAAACTCCGCAATCTTCCCTACCAGAAAACAACAACTCCAGGTTACAACATAGTAGATATTAAGACATTTTCAATAAGTTTGGGATAAGTACGAAATGAATGTACTCGTTGTTCTGTTTGGCCGCAGTTCGCCCTCGTCTAATCTTAAATGTTTATCCATCATTTTTGAGGATAGCTTCAAATCACTTCGCACAGCCTGGAATCTCATCGCCTTTAGAAGTTGGGGTATTATGAAACACATATGAGCATGTTGTTTCTTCATTTTTGCTGACCTCAACCTTGATGACTATGAATTGTAAATCGTGATCGTGCGACGTAGAAGATGGAAATCAGCCAACATCCAATGGTCGCCATTCACGTGACATGGGATGAATACTTGGTCAACATCATTCCATGCACGCGTGTGTGGCGTCGCACTTGCATCGGCTGACATGACCTTGATCAAGTTCTTTGAAGGTGTAAAAACCGAAGCTTCTTTTTCCTTTGCCTTGGACTTGCCTTCACCATTTCCTAGAACAAGGGTCTCAAATTGCGCATATTCTTGTTTCATTTTTTTTTCGCACCGATGCTTTGCAACATGATTTTAGATTTTCCTACATAAAATAAAATTGAGGACATGTTTGCCTATTTGTAAATGGGGTACAAAACCGTATTATGAACACAAGTAAACGGAAGAGAGGGTAACAAAAATAACATAACAGTTACCCATACATAAAAGTTAGCAATTGTCCACTATGCCTGGATGCTCCATCGATCGTTTCCTAGGAGGTAAAGGCCGACGTTGATGTACTGAATCCAAGGTCAAATGATTGTAAAAGCCAAAATTAAACTGTTGTACTCACATGTAAACTGTCGCTTCGATTATGTTTCCCCCGAGCCAACATCCTTTTGCCGATAGAGGTTTCAAGTTGAGGGGAATGTGCGGCAAGATCTTCATAACCCATTAAACGTTCAGGGGAGCTGTCGACTTTCTCATTCTTGGGGACATTATATGCGTCCCTCCTTGACCTTACAAACTTTTCAGGGGTTAGGGGCTTGTCAAACAATTTTCCAACTATGTCACCTCGGTGATGCTCAAGCTCGGTAGCCAACTCCATACAGGCACATTGCTTCCCCTCTAATGTCTTCACTAAAAATTCTTCAAACTGTCGCTTAGAAACAAACTCAAACTCGTGCGTATAAAAAATAGTGGATGCATCTAAATTAAATTAAAACTAAAATTTATGGGGATTTATGTACTCATCGCTGACCGAGACGACAATGGCAACGCTCATACACATATGTGGTATCCCTTTTTCACCTTCCTTTTTAGTTTGAATGAATGCGTGGCCTCAGAGTTCTGATTAGCATCTGCAACAACAACTTTACTTTCATCCTCCGGTGTTGCATCCTTACTAGCCTCAGCATTATCAAACATGAAGCTCCAGTAAGGTGCGATATCTTCTTCTTCGGTCGGAGTACTCGAGTGGACAACAATCTGGATCAAACAAAATCGGTGTTGCATACGTAAGTACAACCAATTCCTAATACAAAATTCACTATGTTTAGTAGCACTCGAACAAATACTAACCTTTTTTGAGCAAAAAGATCGCTCTTCAGCTTGTGATGGGACGTATTTAAGTAGGTGTCCCAACGGCAAATCGGGGACAATAACTGAGGCTTCTCCATGCACATCTTTGCATAGTTTTTGGACCTCAAGTACGACAAAGTTTCAAACAACCAGATCCACAAAATTTAAAGCGATAATGTCAATAAGTTTTATTGAAAATGAATACAAAGGTGCGTTCAACTTATAACAACAAGATAAAAGGGAAATTACCTGAAAAGCAATACAAGTCCCGAATCGCACCCCTCGTTTCTCTACGACTTTTTCTTTTACAACCTTATGGCGGGTCAAAGCGGCCGCATATATGCGTGCGATCAACACCTGGAATGATGCGGCTCCTTAGGGATATGTCTCCCATTTTTTTTCATCTTCTACCAATAGGTGGTAGTCAATAGTTGACTCCTTCTCCTTGCCCAAAACAACAAAGTGGGCAAAGTATAGTAGACCGAGCTTGTACGCATCTTTTGGATGTTGGCACATGTTGAATTGCTCCTAAAATTGTTACAAGGTTATCTTTTTCTTCTCCCTGAAAGATATGTCTCTAAAACGACATTCATCACCCTTATCTTTGAGGAGGGGGAATTCTCTGAAAATGAGTCTCGTTACCAAACAGAATTCGCGACTCTCGAAAGTCGCGATATGTTCCCCAAAAAAGAAGGAGATGGAATCATCACTTACTCTATCCTTCATAGCCCTAAGGATAACGTAGTGAGTGAGTTGCCTGAACCAGTCAATGCAATCCATATCAACCAAATGGTTGAAACATGAAGCCTCAAATTTGTTCAGTAGATCATTTGTAAATCAGCCTCTAATATCTCCTGGACACCCTGAGGCATTGAAGTGAAAAATATGATTTTACCAAGTTCATTTGAGCAACATCTACACATGTAATTAACAATTAAACGTGAAACCATGCTAGTATGTCTCAAAAAGAGAAACGAGGTGAACCAAGGCTCAACTCAAATCAAAGAGAAAGCAGTTGAGATTTCTTATACCTTTGTTGAATCCTTTTTGCATAAGCAAAGGTTAATCACCCAAAAAAAAGCGCCTTCATTCCTTGCTTCTTGGCTCTATAGATATCTTGGAGGAGGGTGGAAGAATGGATTCTCTAAGTTCCTAAGAAGGGAAACCTCTAAGTTTCCACACCAAAGAAAGACTTGAAGAAAATATGAGTGACTTAGGGAGGATTTGATGCTAGTTTAATCCTCCCTAAGAGACGGCCTTCTAGAGAAGAGAGCGAGTTTTTTGTGTTTCTATTTCCTCTCTTGAAAACCCTAATGAGGGAATGGGAACCTGCAAGTTTTGAGAGTTAACAATTTAACGCCGTCTATGGGAGTTGCATACAATTTGGTTGTGCTTTCTACTCATCTGACTTAGACATTCTGCGATGAAGAAATGATACTCCCCCTAGTACCATGATGGACAATAAGGAAGAAAAGAAGACCATTGATTTGCCTGAGCATGCGACGGTACTACCCACCTCCTGTAGAGAGTCTACTGCACCAGATCTGAATGATGATGAGGGTCGAGAACACCTTGAGCAAATGGAAGGATTAGAGACTATTATACAGTCGAAAAATGGCCCGACCATGACCGTTCAAATTGGTACTAAACTGATAGTAGAGTTCCGAGCGGATTGATAGAATTTTTTAAGACCCATCATAGTGTATTTGATTGGTCTTACGCGGACATGTCAAGAATAGATCTGAACGTCATCTAGCATAAATTTAGCCTCGACCCTACTGCAAACCCATTAAGCAGAAGTAGCGCGGTCCTATGATGCTAAGTGTTATGAAGCCATGAAAGTGGAATTGGATAAACTACTCATCATCAAATTTATCAGAAATGTGAATTACCCTATCAAATGTTGTGATGGTTAAGAAGGCAACAGTGGTCAACAAATCGACCAAGTAGAATACACTTGACATGAGTAAAAGTGAGAAGGTTAAAATGAGAACTACTCTTTCTAATTATACATGTGCACGTGACTAGGGATGGGCAAAAATTACGGCGGACGGACAACCGCAGTTATTTACCCATAACTATTTAAGTCCTTACCCACATAACCGTTTACTCATTGGGTAATTGCATAAATGGGTATACTTATACCCATAATTGTTTATAAACAGTTAGTCGTGCCCATAACCGCATACTTGTTTAACTGCAACCGCGGACCCATTTAACTATAACTGCATACCCTTTTACTCATTACCCATTTTTTACCCGTTTACCATTTTCTTTTACTCGTTTACCATTTTCTTTTACTCGTTTATCCTTTTTTAAACAAATTAAAATTTGAAAAAGAAATTTGTCATAATTGTTTTTGTTGACAATTCAACACTGTTATTGAAACATTTAAAATGCATATTGGTATTTCAATCTTTAAATCCTCATACCATTTTGAAAATTGAAATAATAGTTTACGGATAATGTTAAAACCAAATAGTAGCCTCAAGTTGTTGCTCTTCTTTATTCGATTTTCGGATTGCGCCCTAATAAAAAACACAACTGGGCAGTAGGGCTAGTGTATATCATTTAAAAATCAAATTATATTTCGTCATAGTGCAAAGGTCTAGCCTATGGTACATAAGCATCTCTCTCAGTTACAATCACTTAAAAATCAAATGCTGAGACGGAAATAGAATGCTACAGGTTCAAGGGTAATTCAATATAAAAAAAATTGATTAGAAAGAACAAGTTTGTATCAGAATCCTAGTACCAAGTAGATGTTTGTCATAATCCTAGTACCAAAGAGGCTTTTTTATTTTATTTTTTTATTTTTTTTAAATATTAAAATAAACGGTTAAACAGGCATCCGTTTGTAATCGTGGATAATACCCATAATCACCCTTTTATCTTTAACGGGCAAACGGTTATATCCATAACCATTTATTTGTTTAAACGGTTACCCATAATAGTCACCGTAAATTTTAAATAAGTGAGTAACTACTATTATCGATACCCATGGATATTTTGCCATCCCTACACGTGACGGTGGCAAGTGGTAGTTTTTCTATTTGGGGATGACATAGTGAAGTTCCACCTTCGGTATGGAGGTATGGGTCCTAGACAGTTAGTCATATTGAGAAGGTTGAAGTGATAGCTTGGACTTGAGAAGAAGAAATCTCTGCCTTGGAAGTGATTTGGTATGAATGTCAGCAAGTTGGTCCTGACTGCATACAAATTGGACAGTCAGCAGCTTGGCAAGAACAAGTTCCCTTATGTAATGGTAATCAAGTTCCACATGCTTGGTGCGAGCATGGAAAACGGGGTTGGAAGCAAGAGCAATCGCTGAAACATTGTCACACCAAATTTGAGGAAGAGAAGGCAGCTTGAAACCAATATCGGTGAACAATTTGCAAATCCAGGTCAATTCAGCAGCAGTGTGTGCCAAGGATCTATATTCAGCTTCGGTGGATGAACGAGCAACAGTGTGTTGCTTCTTGGCACTCCAACTAATGATGGAGGGTCCAAGAAAGATACAAAAACCCCCAGTTGAGCGTCTATCCCAGGAACACCCTGCCCAATCAGCATCAGAATATGCTGTGAGAGTGAGAGGAGTCAAGGTTTTAGGAAACCATAGACCATAGCCAAGTGTGCCTTTAAGATAGCGAAGTATTCGCTTTACTGCTTGAAAGTGAGGTTCTCTGGGAGAATGCATAAATTGGCAGACCAAGTTAACTGCAAAGGAGAGATCCGGACGAGTCCATGTAAGATACTGAAGAGCACCAACAATAGAACGATATTCCTCGGGATTATCCAATAGAGAACCAGTGAGATCAAGCTTAGTAGAACCAAGAGGAGTTGTACAAGACTTTGCTCCATCCATTTTGGTGCGTTTGAGAAGATCCAAGATGTACTTGGATTGATGAATAAAAATCCCTGAAGGAGCTCGGTTAACTTCCAAACCAAGGAAAAAGTGCAAATCACCTAAATCCTTAATTGGAAATTGAACACTGAGTTGAGAGATAACATCGGTGCAGACTATGGAGGAAGGTCCAGTGACAATAATGTCATCAACATAGACCAAAACTATCACCAAGATAGGTTGGTGCAACACAAACAAGCTGTGATCAGATTGTGAGGCCTGAAATCCCATAGAGAGTAGAGCAGATTGCAATTTTTCAAACCAAGCCCTAGGGGCCTGTTTCAAGCCATAGAGGGATTTTTGCAAGTGACAAACATAGGAAGATTTGTCCTGATCAATGAAGCCGGGAGGCTGAGACATATACACATCTTCTTTTAAAGAGCCATGCAAGAATGCATTACTTACATCCAATTGATGCAGAAACCAGTTAGATTGAACTGCAAGTGTGAGAAGAAGACGAATGGTAACTGGTTTAGCCACTGGGCTAAAAGTATCAGTGTAATCAAGACCCTCCTGCTGATTGTATCCCTTGGCTACTAACCGGGCTTTATAACGGTCCACAGAACCATCAGGATTTCTTTTAATACGGAAGACCCATTTGCATCCAACAAGATTGTAAGAAGGATTAGGGGGAACCAATGTCCATGTTCTGGTATTTTGCAGAGCATTAAACTCATCCTGCATTGCAGTTCTCTAATGGGAATATTTGGAGGCTTGAATATATGTAGTGGGAACAAATTCAGTGTGGAAGTTGGAAGGAAGGGGATGTCTGGTAGCAGAAAATGCCTTGGGCTTAAAAATGCCAGATTTGGATCTAGTTTGCATAGGATGAGTAGAGACGGTGAGGGTTGGAGGGGGAGATGGATGAATAGTAACAATATCAGGAACTGAGACAGGTGCAGGGGCAGGAATTGAAACTGATTCAGATGCAGATGCAGTAGGACCTGCAGAGTGAGGAGGTTGAAAGACAGATGGAGATGCAAGAGATGGTGAACGGGGAAGAGGAAGATTAAGGTTGGATGAAGAATAAAGGTTGGGAAATGTAAGGGAAAAAGAGGAAGGGTTGACAGATGATGAAGTACAAGAGGGTAGTTTGGAAACAAGAGAGGGATTATGAAAAGGGAATGTAGTTTCATCAAAATAGACATGCCGAGATACATACACCCTGTTAGTGAAGGGATCTAAGCACCTGTAACCTTTGTGAACCAGACTGTAGCCAATAAAGACACACAACTTACTCTTGGGTTCAAGTTTGGACTGTGTGTATGGCTTGAGCCAAGGATAACAGCTACAACCAAAGATTTTAAGTTGAGTATAATCTGGTTTCTTCTTGAAAAACTGCTCCCAGGGTGAAGATTTAGCAGGGGGAGGAAGTCTATTAATAAGATAAACGGCAGTGAGAAATGCTTCTACCCAAAATTGATAAGGAATTTGAGAGGCAATAAGTAGTGTCCTGGCTGTTTCCACAATGTGTCGGTGTTTCCGTTCTGCACAGCCGTTCTGCTGAGGAGTATATGGACAACTGAAGTGTTGTTGGATGCCATGACTGGATAAATGCTGTTTGAACTGAGTACTAATAAACTCACCCCCTGAGTCACATCTCAAAGTTCCAATTTTGTTACCAGACAGATTTTCAACAAGAGCTTGAAATTGAACAAAAACTTGAAAGACTTCTGATTTATATTTGAGAGGATACAGCCAAGTGTACTTAGTAAAGTCATCAACAAAGATGACATAAAATCGATATCCACTGACAGAAGACAATGGAGCTGGACCCCAGACATCCGCATGAACCAATTCTAGAGATCTAGAAGAATTACAGATAGAATTCTGAAAAGGTAACTTGGCACATTTGCC